>JALKAD010000164.1:295836-306896 GCA_024500015.1 Ulva compressa
CCTGAAGCGGCTCCACGCACTGTACAACCCGAGGGCTTTAATTGATAATCAATTGGACATGTTACCAGTCTTACGTTTCGTCGCAGCTGGCGTTGTACACCATGTGGGGCTCGCGGCATGTGAAGCTTCCAACCCGGTGCGACGCTCAAGCCACCTTCACCTGCACATGTGCACACGTCGGTGCCATACCTTTGCCCCGGGGGGCCGGCGCCCTTGCCACCGACCGTTGCGCCGCAGAGGCTCTTTCCAATTCCTCCGTAGATCTCCGTCCCAGATAGTGGCCACCTTGATCCGCTCCCGGCGGGCTTGAGTACGTATGCCCGTCCGCATGCGTTCTAGCTAGCTAGCTATAGCCCGCGTGCCAGTCGTGACTGAGTCGTCTTGAGCAGTCCTGGATGCTCACACTGGATGCCTGCCCACGTTCGCCACGGCACAGCACGACTGGAGCACGGCCAGCATGGTGCACAGCAGCGTGGTCCACACTCTTACCTCACCTGCGGCAGCTCCAATGCGTAAGATGCATACAGATGCTCTCGATTCTCCCTTGGAACCATTCTGGTTCCAGGCCTTTGTAAGATTCGGTAATCAACCGTTCGTTAACAGTCACATGTGTGAAGCGTGTTGCAATCTGCTTTGAGCAGCATCACATGGCATGCATGTGCGCGTCCATGCTCATGCGTACCACTAGCACTGGTAGCAACTGTTCTTGGATGCATTTGAACCTGAACCGCAACTGTTCTTGGATGCATTTAAACCTGAAGGTGTAAAAGGGAGAACTGCCAGACCAGCAGTGGCCAACGTTCTTGCCACGAGTTCAATACAGCCGCCTGTTTTTCCTTCACCCCATGAGCCTGTCACCCACACCTCCAACCGCCCACAGTCCCCCTAGTTGGCTTGTGCTCCCGACCTCCCAGCCGTGTGCATGAAACCACACGGGCTAAACGAGACACCGGGCCTCACGCACAGCACGCACAGCACGTACAGCACGCAGCCCAGCTACACCCCCACCTAGTCAACATCTTCAATAGTAACCTGACGGCCGTCGGCATGTGTGGCCTGTGGGCGCGCTCTAGGGTTTCTGCGCACTCTCGCCGTGTGGTTCACGCTCCCAGCTGGCGGCGCGGCTGCCACGGCCGCTGCTGCCGCTGGTACGTGCCCGGCAGCTGCTGTGCGTGCTGCCGGTGCTGTGGGTGCTGACGGTCCATCACGCTCACATGCCAGAGCGAGCTCCCCCCGGTGGTTCCGCAGCATGGTTGCGAGCCGCCACTTGCCGTCCCAGAACAAAACGCGCTGCTCCGGCATGCGGCCGCGAATGTCGTGTGCTGCGAGCGCGTTGTCCGGTCGCGGCGGCTGCCGCCGCACCCAGTCCACGATCGTCTGCGTGCTTTCCTCCATAGCGTGGCGGCGGGGCTGGCTCGCCATCATGTGTTACACGGTGATAGATCAAATACCCCAGCAGCGCCGAGGGACGACAGCACGGAACACAACAACCAATCACAAGCAGCACGGTCGCTCTACCCAGGAGCATGAATCGCCCTGACGAGGAATACAGCCACTGGCATGTGGAGCAGGCACTGTGGGCATACACAGCCAGTCAGCTGCTGTGGGCATGTGACAACAGTCAGCGGTGATGGACGCAACAGGATGGAATTTAGGAGGACGTGAGATGCCAACGGGCATGCACTGCAGTCCATGGACGCACACATCAGCGTGGATGGCTGTAACCTGCTGCTGACTTGAGCGACGTCTGCATGCTGATGTGTGCCAGACAATGGCCGACTGTGAGTATTGGTTTGAGTGCTTGTTTCTGATCTTGAGAGGTTATGACGTGACAAAGCACTGCTCCGGCTGGCAGCTCTAGCCATTATGACTCATATGTGTTTGTTGATTGAACTTGTCTGATTGTAACGGCAGCCTCGGCACTATGGAAGTTCTTGATGATTGTTGCCATGCGATAAGCTTGTGATGCCAGGTCTGTCCGCATTGCCAGAGCACTCCAGCCATTCTCAATGCTGCCGCTCTGTCAACATGGCTCATTTCCACATGCGCTCCAATTGCATGTATGCATTCAGTGATGTGATATTGGCAGTTGTGCCTGTCGCCATCTGCCACTGCGCGTTCTGAAAGTTGCCTTACATCAGATCCATATGGGCGTACACAGATACGATGCGCGCTGCTATATTGCTGTTATTTGATGCAAAGTTCACATAAAGCGCTCTAATCCGCATCAGATGTGTGCTGTTATACCACCATGAAAGCCTGTCGATGGGCAACTGCAAAACACGCAGTTGGTGACCACGCAGTGCGATCAGAACCCAGATTCACGTCGCAGTCGTGACACAGCATGCCTTGTACAGTGCCGTTGTGAGAAAGCGCTCAATGGCTTTCCATCAAAATTTTACGTACGCCCGCGGCCTGTGTGACATCAGCGCGCAGCGGGGTGTGACAAATCGCTGCGCAGCGTCTCTGCACGTTTCTGCGCGCGCATCACGAGCCCCTGAAACTTTCGGGGCAATCTGACGTCAGAGTTGATTGAGCCACAGCTGTTATCGTTAACGTCTTCGCTGCTGGATGCTGGTCGTTGCAAAAGGCCTTGCCGCGGACACCTCGGTAGTATACATTCGAGATTGCTTCAACTCATCCATACGTAATTACATGGTGAAAATGATTTGTAAAGTACGCCGGTAATTTGCGCCATTCGTAATTCACAGCGCTACTCGAGAATCGTAACACGCAAACGAATCTGAAGCGAATGCATGCCATCTGCTGTCGCAATACTCTCCGGTAGGGCAGAATAGTGTTAAAGGGGAGCGATGTTGAGTTGCGGGCCTGTTGTGATGTTGAGAAGCAGCCAGTGTGTTTGAATCCAGTGTGTACAGGTGCGCTCATGCCAACCCAGCGAAGCGTGAAAAAGTCGCCTGATGATCTTCTTGCATACTAGTCTCAACAGGATTCAATTTCTGACATCATAGTCAAATCGGTGGCTAGCATTGGCTGCAGCAGCGTCTGCGGCTGCGGCATGCCATGTTGCCGCGTTCATCTATATCGCGCCAGTGCACTTGCTCCGTAACCGCAGTCTCTCTTGCAACCGCGAACACTGGACGTCAACCTCTGGCCGAGAAACAGCTCAACTGATTTGTATCGCAAGCTGCCATCGCATCACCATCTGCTGTGACTGCACCTGATTCTGCGTCGACGTTATGTGCAGCCCTGTCGACGCAGACGTACAGCACGCACTCGACACATAGACATCAGGAAGCACTGTGCCATCGCAGAGTCTCTCGTTTCCGTGTTCCCCGGGATCTGCGCGAACGGCCTGTATTGCGACTCGTGCAGCCTGCTGACAATTAGACAGCATGCAGGGAACTTGTAAGGTGCCTCGCGCGGCTCGACGCACTTTACAAATTGAGGGCCTTTGTTGTCGGATAATTCAACATGTATAAATTTGGAGTCGCGATCGCCGTGGCAGGCATTGCACACTATGTGGGGCTCGCTGCCTGTGAAGCTTGCGACCCGGTGCGACGCTCAAGCCACCTTCACCTGCGCGCCGGTGCCATGCCCGTGCCCCGGCACGCTCGCCAGCGACCGTTGCGCCACAGAGGCTGTTTCAGCTTTCTCTGTAGCTCTCCGTCCCAGGTGACTGGCCACCTTGATCCGCTCCCCACGGGACAAATTTGAGTATGCGACTGCGTATTAGCCACAGCGTTAGTCGCCTTGCTGGATGCCTGTCCTCATTCGCCCACTGCACAGCACGACTGAAGCACGGTCAGCATGGTGCACAACAGCGTGGTGCACAAGCTCCTAGCAGCATGCAGCTGAGTGACACCCGCTGCACTGCGCTTTGCGCCTCCACAGCGGCATAAGCCATTGGTAGCGTGCACAGTCGCACGCTGCGGTGCTGTATTAGACCCACTCCACTTCTGATCTCCGCAGACCGCAACTTTTCAGCCACTCACACATCCGCACGCGCAGTCGGTTGGACATCATGCCGAGGCCGGTCAGCCCTCCACAGCATGGCCAGCACAGCACTGTCCTCCCCTGCCCGTAGCCCGCTGATGCATCTCCGGCTTGCAGACGCTCCACAAGTTCTGGGTGGCGGCGCGTGCGGGCGACGCGGCCACCGTGAGGAGCATGCTGCGTGAGCACCGCATCGCCGTCAACACGCAGCACCACCTCTCTGGCACGAGCCTCGTCATTGAAATAGCCGAGATCAGAGCTTATACCAACGATCTGGACCGCGGCCTGGCCGCTGTGCTGCGCGTCCTCGCACAGCATGGCTGGACACTTGCGCGACAGCAACGTGTCTCAAACGAAAACCCTCTGCACATCCTCGCTGTGCAGCCACAGAGGGCATACATCGCGCACCGCCTCAAGGTGCTGCTGACAGCCGAATTCCTGCAGCCCGAGCAGCACAGCATGCTGGCCGGGCGGGACTGGTGTAATCAGCTTCCAGAAGAAAAGGCACCGAAGGCCGGGGATGACCGCCGCGGGCTGCGGGAGGTGCTGAGGCAGGCGCGGCTCGCCGCGCAGCACGCAGAGCAGCAGCGCGGGCAGGGCAATGGTGGGGGCGGCTGCGTGAGAGTCCCGCAGCTGGTGCTGTCTGATGGGCATGAGGCACCAGAGGCAGTGCCGCTACAGCTGCGCTTTGCGAGAGTGCCCACGGCTGAGGCCGTGCGAACAGATGTTGTGGTGGAGGAGGTGCCCTGATGTTTGATGAGGTGCCCTGATGTGTTTTACACTATGATAGGTCAAAGCCCCAGCAGCGCTGAGGGAAGAAAGCAAGGAACAAAGCAAACAATCACAAGCAGCACGGCCACCGTCCGCATCAGCATGAACTGCTTCACACTGAACAAAACCGGCAGCCTCAATGTGTGATACATGGTATCCTGGAGTCGCTGACATGGTATCACGTGTTGCGTGACATAATCTTTCTTTCCAGTGATCAGGGCCTGCTGTGTGTTTAGCTGACCTATGCAGGCTGTGAAAGCCGCTAGCCGCGCACGTCTATAGCAACCATGCGTGGTTGCAGCACTGCGCACTGCTACCTCACCTGCTGATCCGCGCAGCTGCATGCATGCTCACGTCCTCCCTTGGAGACATTCTGGTTCAAGGCCTTTGTAAGATCTTTGTTGAACAGTGAGATGCGTGAATCTGTGGTGAGGGGCATGACATGGCATGCATGTGCGTACTACTAGCATCTAGTGTTCCCGTAAGCAATCAGATGTGGAACGAATGCATAACAGGGGGAGCTGGCAGACCGGCAGTGGCCAACGGTTTCAGTCCCATGCATCTCCTCCACAGAATGAGCCTGTCGCTCCACACCGCGGCAGCTCGCTCGTGGGAAGGCAGGAGCGCAGTGCTGCCGGCACATCCTTGAAACCGTTGGGCAGGGGAGACCATGGCTACAGTTTCCGTGTGGAGCAGGCACTGTGGACAAATACAGACAGTCAGCTGCTGTGGACATGTGTAAACAGTCAGCGGTGATGGGCGCAACAGGATAGTGGCCGGGCGGCCGGGCTGGGCCCTGCCTGCGCGAGCAGCCCCGTGCTACCTGCGATTCATTCCAACTGCCTGCCACGGTGCTACCTGCGCCTGCAAGCCACTGGCATAGCTGCTGGCTGAGTGGCTGGGCCAGTGAGTTCGCACAATGGGACGTTACCCAGGTGTGAAGCAGCATCAGCCGGGGAGCGGCATTGGGATCGAGGCAGGCCTAGGAGGCGTGCGTGCTGATAGACTGCTCGCATGGCACATGCGCACACGGCCCCGATGCTGGTGCCGCAGGTCCGCGACAGGCGTGTGGCGCTGGGGCCGGGCCGGAGCACCGCGTGCCGCAACCATTGGGTACGTTGGTGCAGCAGGCGGTGCAGCAGCGGAGCAGCAGTCCCAAGTGGGTAGCCGGCCAGCCACGGCCGTGCTGTGTAGGTCATGCTGCGAGGGCAGCTTGCGCCCATGAATCGTAGCAAGGTCGTGTTGGTTTACTCCCTGTTTAAATATTTGGTGCAGTGCACGGGGTGTTACACTGTGATAGATCTAGGACCCAGCAGCGCCGAGGCACAGAGCAGTCAACAGGCAAACAGACAAAGCATCACAAGTCCCAAGGCCGCTCAGACATAAGGCCGCTCGCAGGTTACCAGCTGTTATCAGCAGCGCATAAGTCCCAAGGCCACTCTCCGCACGAGCAAATGCTAGAACGGACCAGCGCCGGCACGAAATCAAACACACGCACACACAAACAACACAGGAAGCGAGCACAGCATCGCGCAGTCCACGCACACGTCAAACACCGGCAGCATGCACCGGGCCCACCGCGCCCGGCCACAGCAGGCCAGACGGGCGCGTAGCCGCGCGCCACAGCCACCGCTGCGGCTCAACGCCATTTCTCACAGGTGCCACAGCCGCAGCCACCGGCGCAAACGCCGTGGTACGAGCCGCGCCCGGGGGGGGGGAGGAGGGCAAGGGGGGAGGCAGGCAGATCGCGATGGGCGTCGGGGGGGGATGGGAGGAGGGGGGGGGGGGGGGGCGGGGGCAGTACACGGTTCCAGCCTACGCGCGATGGCTCGTCAGCGCCGGCAGGCCATCAGTGGGGACAGGAAGGCCCGGCAACAGCGCCCGCCCGACCAGCCTAGCGCGGAGGGGCGCGGCCGCACGCGCTTGGCGCGCCAGCGCGCGGCACAGCGTCGTGGACAGGTCGCGCATGGCATTGAGCATGAAAGTGCGCCTAGAGACCGCTCCGTGTCCCGCCGCCACCTCCGCAATCGTGTGGAGGATGCAGTATGCATCCCGTTCAACCCTGCCATATGTCTCATGCACGAGCGGGACAAACTGGGTGGCACCTGTGATGGCGCCATGTTTGTCGCGCTTCTGCCGTTCGCCCTTCTCAGCGGTTGCTCCAGCCGTTTCTGACGCACCGCGCACATGCGACCTAGCAAGCGGGTGCATCAGCTTCACGTCCAGCAGCGCCATGTGTGTGGTGAGGAAGGCTAGCAGGTCGCCGCGCTGCGGGGGGGCGCTGTGATCGAGGGGGAGCGGGCGCGGGCGGCTGCGCAGGCGCCTGGTCAGGGGCGGGGGGCCCGTCGCGTGTCGGCGACGGAGCCGTGACGTCTGAGGGCAGTGTGGGGTCCACCAGCGGCGCAGGGCTGGCTGCGGTCGCCGCTGCCGCGTCAGCGCACGGTGTGCGGTTCGCTGTGTATGCTGGTGTGCTTGCTGGAATGGGTTAGGACGTGAGCTGCCAACGGGCATGCACTGGACGCACACATCAGCGTGGATGACTGTCACCTGCTGCTGACTTGGGGACATGTCTGCATGAGGAGGTGTGCCAGGCAATAGCTGGCTGTGAGTCTTGGTTTGAGTATTCGAGAGGATGCGATGTGAGGAAGCACTGCTAAGGCTGTCAGCTCTCGCCATAACGATTCAAATGTGCTTGTTGGCTGAACGTGTCTACCCATCGCTGATTGTAACGCCAACCTCGGCACTACGGAAGTTCCTGATGATTGTTGCCGTGCAACAAGCCTGCTGTTCAAGGTCAGTCCGCCTTGCCAGAGCACCCCAGCCATTCTCAATGCATCCACTCTATCAACATGGATCATCTCCACAAGAATTCAAATTGCAGACATGCAGTAATGGATGTGCGATTAGCAAATGTGCCTCTTGCCAAGCGCAGTGTGTGAGCTGTGTCGAGCCGTGGTTTATGATATGCCTGTATTGTTTGACGTGGATGATCCGGTTGAACACCGGTGGCGCCACATTGAGCATTTGCTGTTCTCCTGCGGTGCGGTACTGTCTAGATCTCGTGCGGGCGCACATGGCCTTCAGTGCCTTTGTGATGACCTGCTGTATGCAGTGTCTGGTGACCCTGCGCATAGCGATATGCGCGACATTGTTCTCGTGGCGTTGCCGGAGGGCCTCCTGCCAGAGCATGTCGCAGCGGTGACGGCAGTGCCCTTCCTCCTCGGAGGAAGCGTGACCCCTTCTCAGCGCTCGTAGGTGCCAGTCTCCGACGAACCCAACACTTGTGCGCTGCATTGACTGCTACGTATGTGCTCGGCGTGGCTCACTGTGTCTCGTGGATCGTGGGTGGCTGGCACGATGGCTCCACTGACACGCGTAGCATGCGAGTGCCGCCGTGGTCACGTGTGCGGGCTTGGTTGATGTGTGACCCTGTTCTAGCCTACCCCCCGTCTCCTATCGACTCATCTGTGCTCTCTGATACTGAGTGCTCCTTCCTGTCCACCCGTGTCCATAGGGTTTCTGTGGCCGATGCCCAATTGGGTCTGGCGTGATGCCCGACTTTCCTTTTTTTTTTTTTTGCACGCTGTTTCAAGCTGCCACGGCCTGCAAGTTGCCAGATACATATGGGCATGCACGGATAGGATGCACGTTAGTATATTTGTTTGCGCGGTTGACATGAAGCGCTCTTATCGGCATCAGATGTGTGCTGTGACACCACCATGAAGGCCTGTCCATGGACAATTGCAAGACACGTGGTGATGCCACGGCGCGCAGCTGTGGAATGCGATCAGAACGCAGATTCACGTCGCAATCGTGACACAGCCTGCCTTGTTGGACGTTAACGTTTTGAGCAAGCGCTAGCATGCTATAGCGAGCACTAGCGAGCGCTCAATGGCGTTCCCTCGCAACTACGCTCGCCCCCGGCCTGTGTGACATCAGCGCGGTGTGACAAATCGCTGCGCATCATCTCTGCACGTTTCTGCGCGCGCACCACGACCTCCTGAAGTTTAGAAGCGCTATCTCACGTCAGAGTTGATTGAAAGACAGCTGCTGTCGTTAATTATAACGTCTTCGCAGCTGGATGCCGGTCCTTGCCGGGACTCCTCTGTAGTGTACATGGGGATTCTGGCTTGAACTCGTTCTTACGTAATCACACAGTGAAAATGATTTGTACAGTACGCCGATAATTTGCGCCATTCGTAATCCACAGCGCTACGTAGCGTATACTCGAGAATCGTCACACGCAAAAGATTCTGAAACAAATGCATGCAAAATGTTATCACAGTAATCTCCGGTAGGGCTAGGTAGCGTTAAGGGAGAGGGATGTTGATTTAACGGACCTGTCGCGATGATGTGAAGTAACAAGTGTGTTTGAATCCAGCTGCAGCGTGTACAGGTGCGCTCATGCCAACCCAGCCAATCCTGAATATGTCGCCTGATGATCTTCTTGCATACTAGCAATCTACAAATGATTAAGCTTCTGGAATGATAGTCAAATCGGTGGCTAGCAATGGCTGCAGCAGCATCCGTGCGGCTGCGGTATGCCATGTTGCAGCTTACATCGCGCCAGCGCACTGCAGCGCTCCGTAACCGCAGTCTCTCTTGCAACCTCGAACACTGGACATCAACCTTCTGGCCGAGGAACAGCTCAGCTGATTTGCATCGCAAGCTGTCATCTCATCATCATCTGCTGTGCACCTGATTCTGCGTCTTATGTGCAGCCCTGTAGGCGTACACGTACAGCACGCACTCGACACATAGACATCAGGAGGCACTGTGCCATCGCAGAGTCTCTTCTTTCCGTGTTCCCCGGGATCTGCGCGAACGGCCTGTATTGCGACTCGTGCAGCCTGCTGACAGTTAGACAGCATGCAGGGAGTAAGGTGCCTGGCGCGGCTCGACGTACTGTACAACCCGAGCGCCTTAGATAACATCTGGTTGAACATGTTTCGATTAGTAGCTATGGCCGTCGCAGCCGGCTTGACATACCATGTCGGGCTCGAAGCTTGTGAAGCTTCCAATCCGGTGCGACACTCAAGCCACCTTCATCCTCACCTGCGCACTGGTGCCCCCATCTGCCATCCCGGCCCGTCCCCAGCCACTGCTAGGACCGCGGCGTTGATTGGCAATGACTCCGGCACCAGGTTGGTGTGAGGCCAGGGGCCATGGCCATCAGGCGCAGACCTGCCAGCCAGGCATCACGTCGACGTCATGCTCGTGGCCATGCCGGCTGCTGTGGCCGGCTCTGCGCCAACTTTGCGCCGGCCAGGCGCCGCAGTCCCCAACGCCTCGTACCTGTGAATGGGCTGTGCATAAACTGTGCGATGGTGCACTGGGTTGGTGTGCTGTGTCTTTGCACTGGTGGTTGCGTTCCGTGTGAGTCCGGTTCATGCCGATGTGTAGGGTGACCACGCTGCATGCGATTGTTTGTTTTGTTCTGTGCTTTCTTCCCCGGCGCTGCTGGGGCCTTGACCTGTCACAGTGTCACCCCCCGGTGCCATGGCAGTCCACCCAGCACCCTCGTCGCCGACCATTGCGCCGATTCTCTTTCAGGCACGCGGCGCAGAGTCTCTTTCAGCCTTAGCTGCAGCTCACCGTCCCAGATGACTGGTCACCTTCAAGTTGATCAGCACTCGCCACAGGTCAAATTCGAGTATGCGCCTGCGTGTCTGCCACAGTGCCAGTCGTCTTGCTTCTGAGCTCCGCAGGCCACAATACTTCAGCCCAATCACGTGTCTGCACGCTTAGTCGGTAGGCCATTATGTCAACGCCCGTCAGCCCCACACAGCATGCCTAGCACGGCCAGCACAGCTGCCCCAACCACAGCCCGCTGATGCATCTCCCGCCTGCAGACGCTCCAAAAGTTCTGGCAGGCGGCACGCGCAGGCGACGCTGCCACGGTCAGCAGCATGCTGCGTGAGCACAGCATCCCGGTCAACACGCAGCATCACCTCTGCCGTACGAGCCTCGTCATTGAATTAGCCGAGATCATGGCTTGGACCGACGAGCTGGACCGCGGCCTGGCCGCTGTGCTGCGCGTCCTCGCTCAGCATGGCTGGACACTTGCACGGCAGGAAAGTGTGACAAAAGAAAACCCTCTGCACATCCTGGCGACACATCCAAAGCGCTTATACATTGCGCATCGCCTTCAGGTGCTGCTGACAGCGGAATTCCTGCAGCCTGAGCAGCACAGCATGCTGGCCGGGCGTGACCGGGATAACAAGCTTCCAGAAGAAAGTGCACCGAAGGCCGGGGATGACCGTCGTCGGCTGCGGGAGGTGCTGAGGCAGGCGCGACTCGCCGTGCAGCACGCAGAGCAGCAGCGCGGGCAG
>JALKAD010000164.1:312171-324116 GCA_024500015.1 Ulva compressa
CGCGAGGAGGTGCGCAGCGTTCTCACCACTCTTCTCGTCGCGCACGTCCATCTGCCAGCCCGCGCCGGCCAGCACACGCAGCACGTCGCGCAGCTTGCCGTCGTGCTGCTCGCGAGGCGTCCACATGGCCGCGATGTCGAGTACGAGGTGGTTCTTGTAGACATGGTGGACGGTGTTGGGCGGGATCCGGTGGTTGCGAAGCATCTGGCGGACGGCCGGGGCGTCGCCGCGGCGTGCTGCGTCCCACATCTTCTGCAGAACCTGCACAGCAGTGGGGCGCCCACGTCTGTGACCTACATCGTGCAGCTGTCCTGCAGTGTGCTGGCTCAGACGGATCGTTTCCATCCGCAGCCGGCCTGGCCGGTCCGCATGCATGCGGTCATGGTGCAGGCAGGAGCGCGCACACGATGGCAGGGCAAAGTGTGCACTGTCCAGTATACTGCGATCACAGTGAGATGCATGAGGGCGTGTGGTTGGACCGTCCGACTGTGCAATTGGAGGAGCAGCGTCCACCTGTGCCAATGTGCACTGCAGTGTATGGGCTGGTGCCTGTTGAGCGGACATCCGGGACCAGCAGCTGCCTCTTGGCCACCTGTCCTCCACGCCTGAAGACGACGGCTCAAAAATGGGTTACAGTCGATTCTGAACACTGCGGTGTGATGGCAAGACGGTCCGCTGCAGCCGCTGTATAAATGTGCATACTGAACAGCAGCGCTCTGCGACACACTGGCATCTGTGAGAGGCATCAGAGATCGCACCGGGTCCCGAGACATGCAGCGCTGGTGGCTTATGTGCTTGACGACAGCGACGCCCAGGCCAAGCACCAGTCCTAGTCGCAGCACCATGTCACCGCTTGAGGTTGTGTTGAGGTTGGGTGAACGGAAGGCGCTCCTGCATGGCAGATGCTGGTGGTGATGGAAGCTCTGACATGTATACACATGTAGCTTGTGCAAATGATGCCAGGCGGACCGGGGGGACTTGTTGCACGCTGAGGTGCGCTAGCTGACATGCCAGCAGCTTATGCCCCATGCAGGTGATGTGCGGTCAGAAAGCGCTTGGCTTCAGATGGAGTTCGCCGATCGAGCTGCCGTTATTTGGAGACAATAATGGTTGCACTTTTTGCAGCACCGGGAGCAAAAGTGACCACGCGCTGTAGTTCTGTCCAGATGCATCTAGACGTACGGATTGTGACTAAGATAGACGAAATGCCGATGCCAATTATCAGTGTGATGAAAATTGCCAGCCTGGTCTGTTAAGTGTCATCATGCATGGGTGTCACTGCTATTGCTGTAGATAGCAAAAGCTGCACCAATGCATGCAAGCTCGCAAGGGCTGATAAGATGGAAAGCTGTGCTGATTCTTACAGTTTTGTGGGCGGTGACCTTCATGAAGCTTCAGAACCATGCCCGTTTTCTTGGAGAGCTCGCGAGCCACAGCCCATGGCTACAGGCAGCAAACCGCGTTGAGGCAGTACTCGCGAAAACCTTCGCGCTACAGCATAGATGTCACGGATGAAACAAACTGGCCAGCCACAAACCTTGGGAGAGCAGCCAGCCTTGCCTTAACATGAGGCGGGAGGTGCAAAAGCGTACGCTCTAGATAGGTTCCCTTGTCACTGAGTTCAAATAGGACGCGACAGCAGAGGTTCTCCCCTCATAGACGAGTTGCGCTAAGAACCTCATTCACGACTAAGCTATGATAGTGACGTTAGCAACGATCGTACGTGTCCGCCCCAGCGTATAGTAAGTGCAAAATTGTGACATCTCCGAGATCACAAGCGGTACAAATGATTTGCGCGACAACGACGGCCTCGAGAGTGCGCACAATAATTTTCTTCTGGAATACGGACAATAGGGTGCTTTCAAGTAGGACAAAGAAGCTTGGGAGCAGACTTAGCTCGAGAACGCACCGGGCGGGTAGAAAAGAACTCAAATCCTTGCGCCGCTCTGTAGCGAAATATCTCGAGATGTGGGATGTTCAGTTCTGGTGAAGTACTGTCGCACTGCTCAGAACTATCAATGCTTCGCTGACAAGCCGACTATCGCTCGCATGCGCAAGCAGGCAACACAAGAAACGCTTGCTCGGATTGATTTCGTCATTCCCATGACAGGCATCATGATTGAATTACCAATACTTCGTGTGCCGTCGCCCCGCGTCTCTGATTTGCTGTACCGCAGCCGCGCGTGTATAGATCTATGATTGGACGCACAGCTGCTTGGCTAAGCCTGGGATTAAGTTCGCATATTGCAATCGTATGTGCAGTAAATACTTTTCTGGCTGTAATTGGCGCAGGATGGCCGAATATTCATTTGGGGCCAGGCGCCTCCCCGCTGCTCCTGTCGGTGCCCACGCGAGACATTCACAATGCAGCACGCTCCCGCTGGATTTGTCATAACAGAGAGTCGGCTTCAGTCCGCGCGGTTGTCGTAGGGTAAGCCATACAAGTCCAGATTCACAAAGTGTTCCCACATTGCAGTGTTGCCTCGCTGCCCTGCTCGGTGACCACAGCCCAATCGCAGCTGAAGCGCACGTCCATTCTGGGATGTGGCTTGCTGGCAACCGCAACCAGCGGCAGTTAGCCATAAAACTAGTTTGGGTACATAATGTGATTAGACCCGGACTTGTTTTGGTGCCACCTGCTCCAGCTGAAATGTGTGGATCTGGCCCGATATCTCTCCTTGTTGTATTCATGCGGGATTGACCACGGTGCCAAGAGGTACCCGGAACCACTCTGCGAGCTCGTGGAGATGTGTACTGTCCAGTAGAAGTGGAGCAACCACTGCACCGGAAACGTCTCAATTGTTGAACTGTTGACCTGCCATCATAGCACTATCTGCTTACACAGACCTCTTCTGAGATCGGACAATTCTGATCAGCTAGCATACTACTACGAATGTGTGGACTAGTCTAGGGCGGGCCAGCACTACAAGACGCGGGGCCAGCCTGCGCCGCCGCAACCACGGCCCCCGGCCCATCAAGGCGGCCAGCGGCCGCCTACAGCATTCCGACTGTACAGCGTGGCCAGGCACCACCGCCCGGCCCGCCAGCCTCATGCGTAGCGGAGCCGCAGCGAGGACCTGGCGCGTCACCCCACGGCACAGAGTGGTGGAGAGCTCGCACATGGCATTCTGCAAGAACGCTCGCCTGGACACGGCCCCTGAGCTGGACAACATGTAAGCTGCAGCTGGACGTGCCGCATCCGCGAACGCTACTGCAGCCAATTGTAGGCACCGATTTGACTTCATGCAATAGAAAATAGATCATGTCTAGACTGCTCGCACGCAAGAAGACCGTAAGACGACCTTTTCAGGCTTCGAACGGATGGCATGAGCGCACCTGTACATGTGTACACACTTGTTGCTCTTCACTGGTGGTCATCATAAAAGGTAATGGTCATCACAACAGATGCACAACTCAACACGCCCTGGTTTTATGTAACTCGGTCTCAACGAATTGTATTGCGACAGCTGCTTGCATGCACCTTGCAGCTGCAGGATCCGACTAATTATAAGGTGTGTTTTGTGCGACGATTCTCGAGTACTACTAGTAGGGCTGTGAATGACTAATCATGCAAACTACTGGAATACTGTAAAATTCATTGGTACCATGTAATTTTGTGTAAATGAGTTCAAGTAAAAATCTCGATATATACTACCGCGGTATACCGAGCTCGAGGAGTCCCAGGTGGGCGAGGACCAGTATCCATGGATGCATCAGCGAAGACGTTTACGACAACAGCTGTGGTTGATTCAATTCTGAAATCGGTTAACGGTTCAAAAATTGCAGGATGCCGTGGTGCGTGTGCAGAAACGTGCAGAGACGCTGCGCAGCGATTTGTCATACCGTGCACGCTGATAACACAGAAATCTAGAGGCTTCGGGCGAACATAATTGTGAAGGATTTCAAGCAATTGAGGGCTTGCTCCCAACGTCATAATACGACGAGGCACGCTGCGTCATGATTGCGACGTGAATCTAGATCTGCGTTCTGATCACATTCTGTGATCACAGCCTGGGCGCGGTGATCACACCCTTCAGAAGGCTTCAGGACATATACTTATGACGTGTGGACGTCCCAAAATCTGTGTGGGGCTCACAGGGGGTCCGCGCCGTCGCTGGGACCACTGGATGTCATGAGTGCCAGCCCCCCTGTGCGGTGTCATCAACAACTACGTGTCGTGCATTGTCCATCGACAGGCTTTCATGGTGGTGTCACATCTGATGCGGATGAGAGCGCTTCATGTGACCGTTGGAACGAACGGTGGTATGCCAGCGTGCATCGTATCTGTGTTACACGGAGATGAACGCAAGAGCCCGGCAGCGAGGGCAACAGCAGGAAAGCAGACGGCCAAAACCCCCGAAAGCAGACAACAGCAACAAGCAGCAACTGTCTCAGGTGAAAAGCCACAACGAACCAACACAGCCGACACAACCACACCCACGCATTCACACACACGCGCACTCCCGCACCCCACCACCGGCACGCACGCCACAGCCGCACACAGCAACCACCAGCCACACTGCGTACTACCGTCCACCCCAGCAAACCCGGCCACCACCGACCCCCCAACAACAGCAGCACCCCCACTACAGCCGGCCCCACTCGAGCACTGAGCACTCCACGTACCACGTGCCCCCCCCCCCCCCCCACCCCCCCCGCCCCCCCCCGAGAGCCTTGTGGAAGCCCCCAAGGGCTGTTCACTAGCTCTTAAAAACAAAGCAACTCGGTACGCGAGATCTACGGTAGCGCGAGATCTGCGGTAGCTTGGGATTGAGCACAAGCGGGGGGCAGAAAAAATTATGCAGCTATGCTGCTGGGCGGCACATGCATGTGCCGAGCGCCTGGCGAACTAGGCGCCTCACAGACCATGCGTGTTGAACTAGTGCCCCGCTCGTGATGTCATATACTGCAGCGGGCTATCGCAAGAGCAGGCACCCGGCTACCTAGGTATATATATTCGCATAGTGATGTGCTGTGGTCCCGGTAGACATCCTGCGGCTACCACTTGGCGTGTGAATCGCTGGCGAATGAAGCGCGATGCCTAGAGCTGGCGGTCGAGCACATCGCAGCAGGCGTCTATCATGAGCTGATCATGTGCTATCTTTCTGCTTGGCTTGGTAGCTGGCTGGCAGTCCCGTCACCGCAGCTGTTGGCCGCTCCACGCGCCATGCAAGTCCAGCACTGCCGGCACACGTGCTTGGCCACTGCTGATCTGGCAGTTCCCCTTTTGCACCTGCGTTCCAGGTCTGATTGCTTGCGACAACAGTTGATGCTGGTAGTATACATGGGCATGCACCAGGACATGCGGGCCATGCGATGCCCCTCACAACAGACTGCAACGCACTTGCCTTTGAACACATAATCTTACAAAGTCCACGAACCAGAATGGTTCCAAGGGAGAATCGAGAGCATCTGTATGCATCTTACGCAGGGGGACCGCCGCAGGTGAGGTAGAACTGGGTATCTCAGAGGGGTCACAGGATATAGTGCACTGCCACCACGCATGGTTGCTGCAAGCGTGTGCGCCTTTCCCAGCCAGAGCAGCTGCACGTGCAGGCTATGATCACTAAACATATCATAGATCACGTCCCATGTCAGCGACGGTAGGAGTACCATGTATCATACATCAGGGCACCCTATTACATCCCAGGCCAGCACCTCCACTACAACATCTGTTTGCGCGCCCTCGCACACTTGCACAAACCACAGCTGCGTCGGTATTGCTGCTGGCGCCTCATCCTCAGCATGCAGCAGCAGCTGCTGCGGGCCGTTCACGAATTCGAACTCCTCGTACCATTGCGCTGCCTGCGCTGCTGCTGTGCGTGCCGTGCATCCCTCAGCTTCCTCCGCAGCCTGTGGCGATCGGCCCCAGCCTTTTCTTCTGGACGCTGGTTAAACCAGTCCCGGGCGGCCAGCATGCTGTGCTGCGCGGGCAGCAGACAGTCCACTGACAGCAGCACGTCGAGGCGGTGCTTGATGTACACACGATTGGGGTGTGCCGCAAGGATGTGCAGAGGGTTTTCGTTCGTGACGCGGCGCTGCCGCGCAAGCGTCCAGCCATGCTGTACAAGGACGCGCAGCACGGCGGCCAGGCGGCGGTCCCGCGTCTCGCTTGTGGAGGCAATCTCGGCTAGTTCAATGACGAGGCTTGAGCCGGTCACGTGGTGCTGTGTGTTGACCGGGATGCTGTACACGCGCAGCATGGCGCTGACCGTGGCATCGTCGCCCCTTCGTGCCGCCTCCCAGAACGTGTAGAGCATCTGCACGCTGGAGATGCATCAGTGTCGGCATGCTGTGGTCTGCAGAGGTGGGCAGCAGAGTGGGTCTGATACGGCACCGCAGCAGGCGACTGCAAACGCAACTGTGCGCACTACGAATGGCTTTTGTCGCGGTACGTATACAAGCACACAACACCTTGCAGCGGATGTCACACAACTGCCACCGCGCTCGACCCGCGTGCTGCGCAGCCATGCTGCGAAGAGCTTGTGGACCACGCTGCTGGGCGCCATGCTGGCCGTGGTCCAGTCGGTCTGTGCAGTGGAAGTGACGAGGGCAGGCTCCCAGCGAGACAACTGGCGCACGGGCTGGTCGGCACAGAGTCCCATCTCGCAGCCCGTCCGGTGCGGATCATACTGGCCAATCACCTGGGATGAAGTGCCGCAGAGAAGGTTGAAAGAGACTCTGAGGCGCAATGGTCGGTGGCGAGGGTGCTGGGGGCACTGGCATGGCACTGACGTGCAGCTGCCGCCTGCAGGTGGCTTGAGCGTCGCACCGGGTTGGACAGTTCACAGACCGCGAGGCCGACCAAGCCTGCTGCGGCGGCCGCAGCAACCGCAGCTAGCAAGTGGTATGTGACGGGGTACATGATGACAGCTCTCGGGCTTCAGTGCGTCGAGCCACGCTAGGCACCTTCCAAGGTCCCTGCAGCGCATCCTGTCTGATGTTAAGCAGACTGTCTGAGTCGCAATATTAATACAGGCCGGTCGCAGAGGTACCGGTCCGGGGATCCGCGGAATTCCGTTCGAATTCAATAACGGGGCGACTCTGCGATGGCATAGTGCCTCGTGAGTCAGGAGTTCCGATGTCTGTGCGTTAAACGGAGATCAGCCTGCTGTCTATGTGTTACACAGTGATAGATCTAGGACCCAGCAGCGCCGAGGCAACAGGCCAAGCAACACGCAAAAAGACACACAGCCCATCGCAAGTACCAAGGCTACTCTCCGCACGAGCAAATGCCAGAACGATTTCGTTCAAACTTGCGCTGTCATGAAAGCAAACACACACATGTGCATGCACACACACACACATACACACACAAACAACGCACGAACCGAGCGCAGCACCGCGCAGTACCACACACTCCGTGCGCACCCCAAACACAGTCAGCACGCTCCAGGCCCTCTGGCGGGCGCCTACTCGACACCATCAGGCTACATGGGCGCGCAGCCGCGCGCTACGGCCATCTCCGAAGCCGCGAGGCACCGGTCCCGGCTGTCTATGTGTCGAATGCGAATGCTGTACGCGTGGCTGCGCATAAGCCGCGGAATCAGGTGCCACAGTGTGCAGTCACAGCTGCAGGTGATCAATGGAGATGCGACGGCAGCTTGCGATGCGAGCGGAAGAGCTGATTTTGGGCCCTACAGCTGATATTTAGCATGCGCGGACACAAAAGAGGCTGCGACCACGGAGCAGTACTAGCGCACGTGGCGCGATCATCGCGATTTTAAGGCGACAGTTTGGAGGCATGCGGCAGTCACGCACGCCGCTGCAGCCAGTGCTAGCCCCCAACTACGATGCAAGAGACCTGATCTTATCGGGACTGCTTGTGCGCAAGAAGATTATCCAGACACGTTTCCAGGCTTCGTTCGGAGCCCTGGCATGAGCGCACCTGTACTCACCAGATTCAAACACGCTTGTTGCTCATCACGATCAGAATAGATTTTCAGCTCAACATCACTTCCCGTTTTATACTGCTCAGTCCCAATGGAACGGATTCCAACAGCTGCTTGCATGCATCAGCTTCAGAATCGCGTGCGTGTGACGATTCTCGAATGGGGCCATGAATTACGCATAACGCAATTACTTCCCGCTTATTTTGCAAATCAAATCCATCTTTTAATTAAGCGTAAATGAATTCGAACAAGAATCTCGATGTATACTACCGAGGTCCAGCATGCATCGGTGAAGATCTAGACGTTTACTGCAACAGCTGTATATCATTCAACTCCGACTAAGCTTTCGCTTCGAAAGTTTTAGGAAGTTGTGCTGTGTGTGAAGAGATGTACAGAGACGCTTCCCAGAGATTTGTCTCACCGCTCTGATGTCACACATAGTGCACGTATGTGATGGCGATGGAGAGCTGGCGATGGAAAGCGCTTGCTGACGACATCATTATCCGATAAGCGCGGGGCAGGCTGTGTTACAATTTCGACATGATTCTACTTTCTGGTCGTTTTCCGTGATCACAGCTGCAACGGGATGCAGCGCGCTGCAGCGTTTTTCCACTGATTGTTTGTCCCTGAAGCCATTCTCGTAGGTCACGCTTTCTGCAACTCGTGAGGCCTTGCAACGTGCATGCGCGTGAATTGCGGCATCCCCATGGTGTACCTACAGACTTCCCTACACTGCCTTGTCCATCCCAGTTTCGTGGTGGTGTCACAGCATGTACCGGATCAATGCGGATCAGGACGCTTGGTGAGAACATTGCAGGCAGTAGATATTTAATAGCGCACATCGTATCTGTGTATGCACAAATGGATCTGCAGCAAAGCAACCTGCAGAACTTGCAGCGTTAGTTGGAACCAGCGTGCTTGCAAATGGCAACGCACAACTGCCAATCTCACATCAAAGAACGCATCTATGCGTCTGTGGTGCTTGTGGACACGAGCTGCGTTGACAAAGTAGAAGCATTGAGCGTTGCTGGGGTCCTCTGGCACACCGGATCTGACTGACTTGGCATCGCAGGCTTGTTGCACGGCAACACCCATCACAAAACTGCAATAGTGCCAAGGGTGCCGATATGATCACCTGTCTTTGTCAACCTTGAATTGCAGCATGCCGCACAGCAGCTGCCCTGGGCTGCTGCGTCACCACGTGGACGAAGGACGGCAACCTGTTTGAGGTGACCCTGGCCGGCCCAGTCGTGCACATGCACTGGCAAAGATGTGGGTGGTGAGCTGCTCTTGAATGAGATCTTTCACCAGGTGCGTAGGCACAGGTGCAAAACGATTGACGAGACTGTCTGATGAGACTGGCTGATGCAATGTCAAAGCGGCAATTAGCTATCAATCGACTCTACTGCAATAGGTGGTAAAGCAATGCAAACTCTGGAGCCATGCTGCGATCGCCAAACTTGAAGCGCAGGCCTGTCAATTCAAGTGAGTGTACAGATGAAATGGATTGCTCCGTTGAAATTGGATTGCTCCCAACTATAGATTAGACAGTGTAACTCTGGCTACCCACCAAAGCTGGAGAACTGGTGAGTCAGTCTGGCCATGCAACATCATGATTGTGGGTGTAGTTAGGCAACAAATACTACTTCCATGGCATACAAATACTACTTCCATGTTCTATGGACTACATGCAGTGATCACGGGGCGTGTGTGGAACGCAGTCAACGTCCATGAGTTTCAACGTTCGCAAATCGCACAGTCTGGTCCACTGTGCCGCATGTGCACGTATGATTCCGGCTTGTGAACTGTCGATACAGGTGCTCGGTATCTGCATGCTGCTCGTTGGTGCATGTTTTCAGTGCCAAGTCGCACACGGCCATGACTAATCAGTTTGCAATGGAATCGACATTGGTTTCCCTGGCTGGGCCAGATGGAATTGGCCTGCTCCACAGATTCCCAATCCAATGTCTGCCACATCAGCAGTAGCACTGCTGACTGCATATTGAAGATGTTGTGTGTATGTGTGTGTGTGTGTGTGGGTGTGTGTGTGTTTTGGGGGTTTGGGTGTTCTGGCATTAGCTCGTGCGGAGAGTAGCCTTGGTACTTGCGATGGGCTGTCTGCCTTTTTGCGTGTTGCCTGGTCTGTTGCCTCGGCGCTGCTGGGTCCTAGCTCTATCACCGTGTAACACATATTGAAGATACGACACAACACATGTTGAGCTTCTGTCCAAATCATGTTCCACAGCACACAGCAACAGAATCACTCTGTTCTCGCAAGAGACATGGCTGTTGCTCCACGAAAGCAGTGCAAAAAACCCACAAAAGCAGTGTCCAGGTCAAAGCCAAATTTATGGCATTGACAGCTGCTGCTCTCCTCGTCTCGTCCTTCGCCACGAACCAACCCAGTGCAAGACAGTCCATCACCAGGCCCCAGCGCTCAGAGTTTGCAGCAAGACTGCCATGTCGTAAGTGGTGGCCAGCAAATGCTCAATTACATCAGCGGCAGGCACCAGGGTCCACACATCTCTTGTGTCGTTCAGCAATCCAATTTGTGCACATGGCCAATCCTATGCAAACCAGCGGTGTTGATTTGGAGCGCTAGCTCTGGTGCTTGTATACCATGTACACGTCCGCGCTATCATGGCAGGCCAGATACATCTGTTGATCTGGTACCAGCTTCAAGCCGCCACGGACACACTAGCCTTGGCAATGTTCAGCTTCTTGGTGTAGAGGTAGACAGCAATCTCAGGCCGGTGCGATGCAGCCACTTGTTCTGGGAGCTGGCCGTCCGCATTGACAGCGGTGAGCAGATTGAAAGCGGTGGGCTTGGCAGCCTGTGTGTCCACGAGAAACTTGACTCTCTTCATGATGTGGAACTGTGGCTGCTGCACGCACAGTGTGTGCAGAGAATTCTCCTCCCTGCCGGTCAGGTACTGCACAGAGGGCGTCCATCCAGCCAGCACCAGTGCTTCCATGACATCTTTCAGCTGCCTGTCCTCAGCCTCCGTGCTGACAGATCTTGCAGCAGTCTCGAGCATTAGGACCAGGCCTGTGATGGGATGTGGCGTGTCGGGGGGGATGGCATGCTGTCGCAACAGCCGTCGTACTGTACCGGCATCGCCACGGAGCGCCGCCGGCCACAGCGTCAGCATCACCTCCTGCAGGAAGACCCAATAGCTGTGAGAAACACGGCATGGCATGTGTTAGGATTTCATGCATTGGTGTGACTGCCATGCACAACTCAGTACCAGCTCGGGCATGCACCACTGCCCGAGACTACATATTCAGCACGGCACAGTGTTGTAACGCTCACCTCGACACTGTGGTAATGTGCATCCTGTTCCCGCCGCATAGCATGTTCGTGAGCTTAATTCGGAAACCGTCTGCTTAGCCTTCAGCTTGGTGATGCAATGTCCACTCTGTCCATGACAACACCATATATCCTACCACTCACAATCCCCAAGAATACCCCAGCGCCGCTGAGATACAACCACGTCAATGCAGCTACAGATCTGTGTGGGAGATGCGCGGATGTCTCAATGTGAGGACAGTATGAGATTCCACACACATGCAGTCCCGTGCCGCCACTGCGTGAGACGCAGCATGTGAACATAAAACGTGTCAATCTCACCTTTAGGTCTTGCTGTCTATGTCCGCGTGATACCAACGCCTTGAGCCCAGCGGCAGAGCCAGCAAGCAACAGAAGGGCTGCATTAAGCTGTGGTTGCCCAGCAATTGCCTTGATGGCCTGCGCACACACTGTTGATACAAGGCCTTCAGGGGCTGGATCTTGGCGATGTCCGGAGACTCGGCAATGACAAGAATCCATCAGCATGCCAGTGAGCGCTGCTGTCTTTCCCAACAAGCGCTACCGGTTCCAAGAGCTGAAGACAATGCCATGCGAGGTAGATGAGGTAAATGAGGTCTGTGACGGGACAGGTCCTGCCACGCACTGACTCCTATACTAAGACTATCCACTATTGAGGCATTGTCACTCTTTGAATGAGTGCCAGAGATCTGTGGTGCTCCCATGGAGCCAGCCTGGCGAGCCAG
>JALKAD010000164.1:342321-363859 GCA_024500015.1 Ulva compressa
GCTGCATACAGCTTACAGATAGCCTTACAGGGACCATGCGTAGCAAATGAAAGCAGCTGTTAGATGGAGACAAACCTGACGACGGTTCGCAACCCGCTTCTGCTGAACAAGGACGCCGATCGCGCCGACCAAGCCGAATAAACCCAGACGGAGTAGCATGTTATTAGCTGAAGTTATGTATTCGAAGCTTGGATGGCCCGCTCACCTGCACAGCAATCTGTGGGTCACTCATGAGTGGGGTGAGATACGTTACAGGGGCGTGCTCCACAAGGTGGTAGAACACACTGGACAGAAGTCACTCATCAGTGAACTTGAATTATCACTGCCCAACACTCTGATCATGCGCAGTAAGGAGTGCAAAAAGTATAGTGCATCAAGAAGGCTGTTCAAGCCAGTTGCCTTCCCGGGCTATCAGCTCTGAAGCACATGCTTGGCCAAGCATGGCCTGCAGGTGCTGAGTACTGACGCCGCGCGTTGACGCCACAAGTTGTCACAGAGCCAGTGATAATATTTTTGCTATCTGAGCAGCCACCCAGGCAGGGGCAGGTGCGGTGCATGCGTCACGAACACAAGAATGCCAATCGCATGAGTGCATGGCGCAGGTCTGGACGTGCACATCCATGGCCATAGACGGGACAGAAATAAGCGAAGACATTATGAAATCTCTGACGCCAATACTTGCCAAGGTATCAGCCTTGATGCGCTGGCCGTGCTTCATGAGGTGGTGTGCAACATCGGAGGAGCTCATGAATGGGCGGGTCGACGGGTACCGAGACATCGCGTTGCTGGGCGCAGATGCGCTCCCAGTCAGAAGCACAACCAATACCGGTCTGTTGCATATGGCATGGTGATCATCTCACGTCAACTGTAATCAACGCCAGACTGTGCATGTTGCTGGGGAGGTGGGACTTAGAACTCAGGCCCGACGACCATGTCTTCGTCGGGTGGGGTTCCGTCCGCACGGGGAGCCACAAAATCTATAATTGAGCATGATGTATTCCATATTTGTCCCTAATTGTGTATGGCTGATGAATCCGAACGCAAGCTCGACAATTGCGGTGTTTGGACACGCACCAGGTGGAGGCAGAGGCTGTGGAGTATGGCAGTGGCTCACGCCTCACGACGAAGGCAGCAAGTTCAGCAAGGTGTGAATCGTGAGCATCGTGCACGCATTCGTAAAAGGCTCATCACCATAGCGCTGTTGGAACCATGAAACAGCTGTGGATGTACCCGGTGCTGCCGTGCCATGCGATCGCCACGCTCCGATGGCATGCGCGCTTGCTAATTACAAATTCTGGTCTCTCTCCTGGATGCGCTTGCGTTAAGAGCCCATGGCATCCGGGCGTGCTGTTCGTGCGCTATCGCTCGCACTTGCTGCTCGACCCGAAGCCGAGCATCACAACCAGCTCTAACATACATATCAAGAGGTTCTGTTGGTTCATATGGGTCATAGGCGCGCATCCGACGACGACCAATGATGTAATCGACGATCGTCGGACCCGCGTTTGAAAAGTGGTCCTGCGATCGCAGATGATGACGTACAACACAGACGTAGCATTTACACGATCTGCAAGCAAACGCTGTTCCGTAGCTTCAGCAGTGATCCTGGGGTATCCACCGTGTCATTCTCGCATGGCCATGTCAAAGTCGTCTCGTCAAAGAAGCAGAGTTCACGATTGGCCGTTTTTTTGCTTTATCATCAGCACCAAGTGGTAATCCGGAAATCCATGTCGTCGTGCACGATCGTGTACAAGCAATGGCCACAAGCATGAATGTGATTGACACTTCTTGCAAGGGCCTGCAATCGGTCGCATGCCAGCGATGTAATCCCAGTACATCACAGCCCGCCTAAATTAAAACAGTTTCGAGATGAGTTATGTCTCAGACAGACAGTTACTAGCAACATCTGCTGAATTGCCATGAGCCTGGGCACCTGCAGCATCCTGGCAAGTCATTGGTTGGGGAAGCCAATAGCCCTTGCAATAACAGGACCGCTGGCATCTCATGGGGAATGCGGAGTAGTGCTAACGCTGCTGCCACTGCTAAGTACGGTGCTAGTGCATGGATGTTGTGTCGGATGATTTCGCATGAACACTTGCAATGTTGCTCTGCCACGTTGTGGGGCTTGACACTATCGTTTGATTGATGCGACATCAGCATTTGGACCTGAACCTTCTGATGGAGCGTTGGAAGACAGGGGCGTAAGCTTGGTGCGTTGCCCATCAAGTGCAGTGTTGGCTCCCAAAAGCCCTTCAACTCTATCGAAAGCCTTGATGTGTTGTGTCTTTGCTGGTCCAGGTCACCTCGCTGTGCTCACAAATCCGAGTCGAGTGCGTTCCGCCCTACGTACCTGGTGGCAGTGTGCCCTGATTCGTAGCAAACTAACTGTCGGTGATGTGAGCCGTTTAACCCAACTTCAGTTGATATTGGAACGTATCTACTGGTTGTGTTTGAGACAGCCGTGAGTGTCGGTGTTGGCCAGCCGCGAGGGCATAGTGAAACAAATGACATTACCTGATGCACACCTGGGACACAGGCACTCAGCTGTGGCATTTCTTTTACATCCATGTCTGATGCTTCTGTCTTCGAAGCGTGGTGTGATTACATTTGAGAGCCAGGGTGTGCATGTCACTTAGCGACAATTTGTGGTGCATTGTCTGTTTGGTGCTTCTGCCGCACGCAGTCAAGGCAGGCAATGTATCTTGTGCGACCAGTAGTCTGACTGGGTGGCCGTGATTGAGAGTGGAGGGGTTGAGTGGACTTGCTATTGCCTGTGCTCCCGCCGGTGCTACCACACAGGTTGTGGTCGAGCAGCAACACAGCTGATGAAAATGCTGACCCTGTGAGAGGGCGGCACTAGCGAGG
This sequence comes from Ulva compressa, assembly GCA_024500015.1. Classification (NCBI taxonomy): domain Eukaryota; kingdom Viridiplantae; phylum Chlorophyta; class Ulvophyceae; order Ulvales; family Ulvaceae; genus Ulva; species Ulva compressa. The sequence continues at coordinate 345,187 of JALKAD010000164.1, forward strand.
TGGCTCTCTTGAGGTATCGAACAAGGTGAGCACAAGCTGGAAGACGTACTTCCTCTTGGTCAATGTCGAGGGTTGTCGCTGCAATCCACTACAAGCCACAGGCCCTGTGCGTTTGTGCACGCTGCCTGCAGCGACCATATTGAAGCTGACCTTGCACTTACTTCCACCTGGTTGTGCATGTGTGGCTTGTTCCTCTTTTTTTTGCAGGAGAGGCCAAGCCTGGAACAACGGGGACTCCCAGCTATGTGTGACAGTGCAGCTGCTCATTACAGGACCAGACCTTATGAACAATTCGTTCAGCTGACATAGCTACTATGCACCAGCTTATAGCCGTGGCTGGCTGATGTTTGATCTGAACATGGCTGGAATGTGATACTCAGAGCTTTTGAAAGCTCGTTGTCACTTGCACTGACACTTGAAATTGAGCAGTATCAACAGGACGGCCAGTTCCTTGCTCAACACATCAACAGCAACGCCTCCAAGAGCTTCACGAGACACCTTAAAACACCAGGGAACACATCGAGGATGGTTGTCATCAAGCCTAACCATTTGTTTCCGGGAGGCCTGAGGCTGATGCTACACTGTCTTGGTGTCGCGCAAGCCAACTTCGCCGCCTTATGTGACACAGGCACACATGAAACGTCCGTGCACTATGTTCCAGCACCAGGGGCAACAATTGTGTGTGCCTGCATATCAAGACAAGCAGACGCGACAATCTTCCCAAAGTGCACAGACTGAGGACATTCTGTTGCAGTGCACCTTGGACTTCCCTTTCAATCCATGCGCACGTGCGACAGAGATCCGTGTTGCTACGTGATGGTGCTGAATCGAGGAATACTGCTGTCATGGCAAGGCGGGCCACACGCGAGTGGTATCTTGCCTGGTATTGTGAAACGAGGCACATATTGCTGCCAAGGCCCACGATGAGGACCGCTTTTCAGATTTCACTAGGCCACAGGTCTGTCCCTGGCAGCGCTGGCGCTACCTAATCAGCAATCTGGAACCATACATTTTCTCAGCTGTAGCGGCGTACATGTCTGTGGGCGAGTTGTACCCGGGTCCGTAGAGCCTTGACCCCCCACACAACACCCTTGTGCATGTGCGCTGCGGTTGAGGTTGCCCCCGGTGCGACAGTCATTGGTCCATGTCAGTGCGGGCTGTATGATGCTCGGTCCATTGCACTGAACAGGCGTAAAAAATGTGGCACAATAACCACCGAAGGATGCACAGGGGCAAAATGTGCTCATGGAGACAGCAAGCTGTTCTGTTTGATACTTCACTCTCGTGTCAACAGTTACACTTCCGGCTGCGCCCACTCTTACCTCAGACATTTCAAACAACACACATTCACAGCTGCCCACAAGGGCTCCACGGGACGCCCGCTGCACTACGGGGCCTCCGTTGTCGCAGGCATGTGCCCTCCCACACGCATCCAGGCAAGCTGCTGGTCTGTCAGCAGGGCGATCCGCCACCGTCTCTCGATCGCGCTGCTACCAGCAAGAGCACCGACACTGCTGCTGTGAGCTGTCACCGGCCTAGCTTCATCTGCCTGCATCTTCCTTCTGGGCGCTCGCATCATCGTCACGCTCTCTGTCCACGCCGCTGCTGGGCGCGGAGTGTGGCTCAGTGCCACCCCAACCTCAACCCCGCACCGCCGGCACAACAGGCAGTGGCGCAGCCGTAGAGGCAGGGGGGCACCTCTGTCATGTGCGGGTGCACGGCACGGACGGGGCAGGGTTTTACTGGTGCGGGTGCCGGGCGTCGAGGGCGATCATCTGCCGCAGCCGCCGCAACTGCTCGCGGGTGTCGGCCCCCTCAGCCACGTCCTCCGGCCGCTCGCCCGCGACATTCACCAGCTCGAGCGCGTTCACACGCGCTGGCGCGGCCCGCGCGATCTGCTGCAGCAGCACCCTGAGCCGCGCCGTTATCATGCACCACTGCGGCTGCGCAACCAGCACGTGCAGCGGGGTCGCGCCGGTCGCTGCGTCCACCTGTGCAACCGCCGCGCCACGCGCCAGCAGCATGCTCAGCACGGCCGCCAGGTCGCGGTCGTAGTGTGCACTGCGTGTGCGCACCCCGACAGCCACCATGAGCAGCGAGCTGTGGCGGCGGGGGTGGCGGAAGTCGAGCGGCACGCGCCGCTGGCGCAGCAGCTGCTCAACATGCATGGCGTAGCCGACCTCTGCCGCGATCCACAAGTCATCGATGCCGGTGCGGAACTCCGCCTGCTCGGTGCGGGTGGGGCGGAGCATGCCCAGCACGGCTTCAGCAATCGCGCGCGGACTCAGTGCATGGCTGGCGATGCTGTGTGCTGGGGAGCTGGAAGGCGAGTCAGCGCAGGGCGAATCAGCGCTGGATGCGTCATGTGAACTTGTGGGGCTGCCGATGCTGCCTCCAGCCTCAACGGTGTGCACATTCCAGGTCTGCACAGCGTCGGGGGCATGATCTGCTAGTTAAAATGACCCAGTTGCTGGGTATCTGGCGGAGTCGCCTTCTGGTGAAGTACATAGAGTTGGGCGGTGAGCAATTTCAAGTTGTACGTGTGCTTGTATGGCCAAGCTATGCCTCGTGCCGTGCTATTCTGTTTGAGATCTCTAGTATCAGCTGAAGCACCAGTCGCACTCGTGTCTTCTGATACACTCTAGTGCATTGAGGTAGCGCCCTATTGAGATGCGACACTGTTGTAAGCACTGGATGCATGCTGGGTGGGCTTTGATTGGCGCGCACCACAACTTGGTTGGTCCGCCGTGTGTCTCTCCACGATATTACCGCCTGATGCGCCAGAACGCCGAAGCATGATAGGGCAAGTGCGGCGCCAACGATTTGTGCCGCCATAGTGGACGACTTGTTGACTTGAACTACGGTTCCTGCATGTGGACTGCAGCCGATTGGACCGGTTTTTGAGGCATCACATCTGTGTGGTGCCACATCTGTGTGGTGCCACATCTGTGTGGTGCCCAGAGACAACCATGTTTGTCTCCTGCGAGGACCGCAACCAACTCTGGCAACGAACGGCCGTGACACAGCCCTGTCAGCATCCAAACAGCTGAAACTGACCAGCTTTGGCGCCATTTCCTCACGGCACACCCGTGGGCGGCGTAGCAAGTGCTGACAAGCCTCGATTTGTGCTGCTTGAGCAGTGCTGCGCGCGTTCCCGAATCGAATGTATGATTGCCAGCCTTGGGTACACCAACCGCCCATGATTGTTGTCCAAGACATGAATACAGCGTGCGGGCAAGCAGATCCTGCTCTGTACACTCTGCGCATGCAGGCGTCCACTCTGCCCATCGTTGGCCATGTTTCGAACGCGCGCCGGCACATGGATGCCAAGGTCATCCGCAATTGGGTACAACAGGTACATATACGCAGCTATGATGTGGATGTCATGATGACAGCAGATACTGCAGTATCATTGATTGCGCAGGTTAGAGCCAACAGCGCACACTTGCGCCAGCGCTAGCGCAGTTGAGGAGATCCATGGATGGGCAGTTTTTTCACCGAATCCACACGCTCGGCTGCTTTCTTCACAAATATATCAGCTACAGCTATTCATCTGCAAATCGAGTGCATGATGAATTAAGTAGGGACCGCACCGAATATCAATACGAGCGCTCCAGATCCAGTGCTGGACGCAGTTCGTCAGGCCGATCGCAAGGGGAGGCACAGTGCAAAACATATCAATATTACACAGTAGCACTGTTCTTATGTCATGGAAAGTGCTTCTTTCGTCCAGCGCTTGTGGTGGACGCAACCACCTATCTAGAGCAGCTTGCGCAACCACCTATCTAGAACAGGGTCCACCCGCGCGGGTGTGTGAGCAAAATGACGCTCACGTTATGCAACGGCTGCGCAGCGGCAGGATGTCGTCGGCAGCAGCAGCAATCGATGAGATCATGTTGCTGGTCTGGCAGCTGCTAATTACAAGTAGATTTCAAGGAGCCTCATTCTGGTCCATCACTTGAATGGACTTTTACTTCATTTGAGCTGTTTCCTTTTGAGCTGTCTGCTTCATTTGTGCTGTTTCTTTCTGCCAGCTGGCACACAGAGACAGGCAGTGAGCAGGTGGCCTTTTTGCCTGGGCCATGCTTTATCAGACTACGGCAGAACACTAATATTTGGTCCAAAAAGCTTCCATCTGATTTGAAAGTTTTGCGGATCTGGCAGTATCCGCCCCAGTTGACATCCATTGCATGGCAAGCCACCCCCCTCCCGGTTTGAGCTTTGCATCTGGCCGTCCAAGTACTGGAACTGACTACCATGCCTGCCAAGTCGTGACATACTGTGGCAAGCCACTCGCAGTAATGCTTGATGTGTGGATCCAGCCCGAACACAAGCCGCACATACTATATATCCATCATGCTATGCCCGTCCGGGTGTGGCGTGATGTCCGAAAAATTCCATCTTGTATGTGGCATGTTACAGTTGAACACGCCGCTTGAGTTCACCTCGAAAGCATGCCTTTTCACAGGCACTTGTATGTACTCTTACATCGAGGGGCTCCGATCCAGTGCACCAAGCGAATGTACAACTAGATTCTAGACTCACATGCTACCCAGCAGATGCGAGCCGGCGAGGCGATCACCTGGCACGAACTGCGCACCCGTGAGCCGTGCTACCCTGGACATGGTCTTTCTGATCACAAACCGGTTTCCTTTCACTGTCGCCGCACTTGTATGTATGTATGACTACATTACCGTGTCCATGGTGCATATTGTATATCACAGCATGGACGTGGCCCTGAGATTACTGGCTGAAGCCCACTCATCTCTGCTATGGGAAGCGTACAAGCACTGCCAACCGCAAACAGGCTTGGTGCCGCAAGGATTGAGACGACATCCGAACGTAAGATCGCGGGTTTTAAACGAGGGGGAAGGAACATGTTCCAGGCTGCAGAGACCATCTTGTACTACAAGCGGCACAGTGTCCTTTGGCAATTGAATGAGCTCTCCATGTCAGAGGGCGCTTGGTTGCCCACCAACTCCAGAGATGACACACCAGCATGGCAGGAAGGCTGCTTCTCGTGACAGTTGTGTTGCTTGGAGGAAAGCTAACTCAGACGGTAAAAGCGCTACCCGTTGTGGTATCAGCTTGTTTTGGGGCCTGCAGCAGCCTATGTAGACTGGGTCACAACAGCACAGCTTCCAACGTCACAACCAGGCAATCGAGTTCAGTCCAGCCAATCAGCACAATCACATCTGATTCTGCTATGGTGTGCTGGAGTTCAACACTGGCAGCGCGAATGACCCCAAACTTCGCTTGGCCATGGGCTGCGACAGCAGGCAGTGTTGGTGTAGGCTGCAGCTGCTGGGCCTCAGCACTCAGTCTGGCAAAACGCCTGGATTATAGCAAAGAACACGAAAGCCCGCATACAAGCCACATTCGGTTTGAACAAGAAATTTGTAATCACAGGGATGTGCAGGTCTGGATCTCTGGCACCCGCACGCGCCTCGATATCGGCCTCAGCCAACCATAACCTCGTGTCCAAAGCTCTGCTCGAGGTACCAGAAAGCTTTGCTGGCCATTTCCGCGCTACATACTGTAGCTGGCCATTTCCGCGGTACATACTGTCGCTGCTTATCTTATGGAGGTGTCCATCTGCTCTGGAGCAGAAAACCCAGGTGGTGCACGCGGAGAACTTCCGGCGCTCCAAGCGATGCGCGCCACCCATTGCGACGCTGTCGTAATTCAATCAGTCCGACGCACTAGCTTACATAATTTTCATACTGTCGAATGTCCAAGGCGGGATCAACCTATCTGCAACGACGGTTGAATTTGCGCCGATTGATGCGGACAGGAAGCCCATGGCGCCAGAGCATCCGTACAATAGCACAATGCCTCGCCTCAGCTTCAGGACTCGTTTGTGTCTCAGAGTGTTCCGAATATCTCGTCTGACCACCATCGACTCGCTTACATTTCATTTCAAACAGGTGCTGTCTCCGCAAAGCCTGTGCACAAGGCTTAGTGAGTGCGCTGCGCCATTTCAAATTGGGATGCACAGAGTTCTTGTAGCGATCTCCACGATTTTACTGCTTAGGAGATGGGCCAGCATCATTGACGTCTGAGGTCAAGTGATCATAGCCGAGGCCTGCCAGCGCACTCTGTGCCTGTATCGCAGTCCCACTCGCGTGACATCACTGATATGGCTCACTAGCGATAGCTCTAGATTTTGGAATGTCATGCAAATATCTATCCGCGTCCTCCAGTACCAGTCTGCATCGCGTGCGAACGCAATGGATGCAGAGTTCTCGCGAGCTCCAGTCGCACCCGCGTTATTGCACGATCATGAACGATCCACCAACGTCCCCATCCCGAAAGCTGTATCTAGTTTGCGGGATCCAGCTATGACGAGGAACATAGAATTTGAGCTTGACACCTGTGAGGATGTCTTGGCGCTGTATCGATTGACAGGACAGCGAGTGCAGGCCAAGCTTTAGCCTAGGCTGCTGCCTGTGGCACGGCGTGGTCTGATGATAGGCACTCGCCACGCAACATCTTTTAAATATTTTTTGCTTCAGTTGAGCTGGCGCCGGTTCCGAGCATGCAGCATCGTTTCCACGTTCCAACGCAGTCATCAAATGCACACAACGCAGTGATCCTTTGCTCACAAGCCATCAAATTTACATTGACATTTACGTTGACACGGATCCGGTGCTGGATATAATTACATGCAGGCCCCAAGTCAAAGTAGAGACTATCACATTCACTGCAGGAATCGGTTGAGCCCACATTTTGGGACTCAAGACGCATCGAGAAACAGCCGTGAAGGATGGCTCTGCAACTTGCAAGAAACCCTTGGATCCTGTCCGTGACTTTCATGACTGCCGCCGTCGTGGGCCTGTGGCAGCTCTCTCACAAGCCTGGTCGCCGGATAAATGTATTGGTGCGGATCCTGCCAGTATCTCCACGGGAACCAAGCGAAAGTTGACCATGAAACAGTGAGTGCACACACACGATCACCCATGAACGCACATCAGGTACCCCATCATGCAGTCGCCATGCCCACGCAAAAGCCATGCCGTGCCTTGGCCTGCTCACAGCTCACATGCAAGTCTAGGGCAGGCTGTCCTGGCAACGGCCAGAGCTGCAGGCCATGCTGTCCCTGAAGAGGCGATGCCAAGCTGTGGTGCACAGCGCCTGTACCCAATCTTTCTCCGCATTGTGAGTCGTCAGGCTGAGGAGCCGGAATGTGAGCCCGGCACACCTGCATGTGTCTTCGCAGACCACTGCCACACATTGCCTCACCAAGCCAGGCCACTGCAGGAGCAGGCACACCACGCGGCCGCAGAGGAGGATGATGAAGACAACGCCGCAGACGGACTGGGCGCCGCCTTTGGGATGGCCGACCACGAGGCAGCGCTCTGGGCTGCGGCCCTCAGCGGCGACGCCCGCACTGTCGGCCGACTGCTGCGCCGCCACCGCCTGCCCGCCGACATGCTGCACCCCCGCACCGGCTCCACGCTGCTCCTCGACGTCGCCGCTGTGCGCACGCTCAGCGCGCAGCACGACGAGGCCCTGGCGCGCGTGATGGCTGTGCTCGTGCGGCACCGCGCGTCGGTCGTGCGGCGGCACTTCCCGGGCAACAACACTGCGATGCACCTGCTCGCCGCGCAGCCGTTCGACGCGCGGGTGCACCACCGCGTCATGTTCCTGCTGGACCGCCTCCACGCGGACCCGCGGCGGGTGAGCGTGCTGATGATGCGCAACGCGCCCGCCCCCGGCGAGCAGCGCGGCCAGCTGCCGGCGGAGCTGGCGGTCACGGCAGGAAGGCGGGATCTGGAGGCGCTGCTGCGAGTCCGCCAGGCGCTCATTCTCCGGGATGCGCATCGCGGCCGCAACTCCACAGACGTCTGAGCGGCCATAGCTGCCGTGCCTGACTTTTTCACGTCTGCCAACATTCCGCGATGATGCTCCGCGGTAGTGCTGAGTGCCCTGTGCTGTGCGGGCGGGGAGCGTATGGAGCATGGCGACCGATTGGTGATGTGGAGCTGCACCGGCCATGCCCACTGCGCCTGCTGCCACGCGTGCTATGCCTACTACAAGTCAGTGCTAGGCCTGCTAGTCACAGGTAGGCTTGTAGGCGTTGCGCAAGCCAGGGGCGCTAATACTGTGCTTGTTCTTTGATTACCCCTGTAGCATGAGAGGTATCTCCTCATTGCCCCCGTTGAAGACTGGTACATGATGTGTTCCAGTGTGCCTGCATCAGCAGCCCAAGCACACCGGTACCCCCCGCCGCCAGATGCAGGCAGGCGCAGATGTAAACCAGTATACATCGTTCTGGAGTCTGATGATCGTACATCAGTCCTGAGGTTTTGAGTCTGTGACGGTGAAGCGTTTTGCTGCATTCTCGCTATGTGGCACAGAGTGCTATATACGCACCCGAACAGCAACCTGTGCATAACCACTCTGTGCGGGCAATGCAATGCTGTAAGCCCGAGAGCAAACTGCATGTGTCTGGTGCTTGCAAATTGCGAATACACGGTCCGAACCTGCCCCTTGTGGGCGCTCCGCTTGGGCTTGTCGTGACGTTAGTAGAACCTCTCGCCAAGTTTTGGAAAAGCGCTTCTGAGCACATGATGGGACAATGCTGCATGGGTGATGATGGCTGTTCACTGAAAAAGTTGTCTCCCTTGCCACAGGACACAGCCATCACGAGCCGCCTCGGCCCCCTCAGGAGCAGTTTCCACGACGATCGTGCGAGAGCAGCTGTGCCTTGGTGCATGCAGGAGGTGCACCCACACATGCAGCGTAAGTAGACACTGCAGTACCGCCTTCACACCTGGCCTGGAATTGAAGGCCTAGGCCTCTGGCTGACATTGTGCCGGCATCGTTTATCGAAGAACTCAATGCACCACTGGAAGGCTGGAATGAACGTGGACGCTCTTCAGTGCAAGCGCCAGCCAATCTGGCTCTACTCATGGATTGTTGCCATGGCCTGCTGTGGCCCTCGCTCAGCGCTTTGGGCACCAGAGAAGTGTTGTGCATGTGCTAGACACTGGTAGCAAAATGACTGCAGTGTTCCCTCCGCTGTCTGGTGGAGTCTGACTGCAACAGCGGTTCTTCCTGACGCATCAGCTGCAGGCGTGTAGCACGGGTGGTTTTGCGGTCAAGTAGCAAGTCATATTTTGGATTGGTTGAGAACAGATTGCGCACTCCACATCACCATGCAGTGAGCCCTTGGCCTTGGCCCGCTGTGCCAATCGAGCTGACCTCACAGGCCTGGTGTATGTGGGAGTTGCTGAATTGCAACTCCACATGCTAAAGCAAAGCCTGCATCATACATGCTAGACATTTCGCGGGCAAGTGTCCAAGGTTTCATGAGTGTGGGCGCTGCACGTCGTCTGCTGCCTTCCGTTTGACCTGCACATGACATCGTCATGTTTGTCATCACAGTGGTGCCAACGGTGAAATCAGGTTGCGCAACCTGCCGAGCTTCTGCTTTTGTCTGAACTGTAACGATGAAGAAACCACTCATCTTGTCAAACATGCAACGCTCTTATACGTGGCCGACGCGCATGTGGCGATGCACTGGCAGTCGCTTTTGCGTCAGCGAATCGCAGGACGGCATCGCAAGAACGAACACGCATACACGGCCATGCGTGTTGAGCCATGCATGGTCGTGGGCTGGCGTTTAATGATCAAGCCAAGCTCATGCCGAGCCGCGCTTCTGATCAACTCGTGTTTTAGACTAGACTGCTTCATCTGTGGGTATACGTATTGGAATCGACCTTAGCAGGTTGAAAGTCTACTTGCGTGTGCGGAGAGCTGCCCGTCACATACAATCGCGTGCCTCCTTCCAAGCTTGGTCAACACCTAGGCCTGCTGGGCATCCGTGAACGGACCAGCGCCATTTCTCACCTTCAGAGCTGGTACGATGTCCGAAGAGGTATCCATGCTACAATTTTAAGCTCTGCGGCGGTTTGTGTGGGCCCTGGCCTCGGTCTGCCGCGCTGTGAGATCGTGTGACAATTTGCGCAATGCAAACGCTTTTGTCCCCAACACGGACCCTGTGATCCACACGAACCTGTATAGACCTCCAAGCACACCGTATCCCACAGATGATCCTTACTAGAAAGTTGAGATCAGCTGGCCGAGTTGCAGATCTAGAACAGGAAGCAAAGCAGAGGCTTAGAATGCGCAGCTGCAGCTGCCGATCGCGACGTGTACATACGCACAGTACCTCGCTGCCGGCGATGTTTGCCGTGTTTACAAATCGGAATCTCTCGACAAACTCCTGGGAATGCATTCACTCCTTGTATTTGTATACGATTGCCGATGTAGCAGGGCATGAGGCTTATTGCATGGCAGGAGCCTTGCAGGTTTGGTGGCCTTCAATTGAACATATGCGCATCACTGAAGCTGTTTTGTGTCAGTGGGTATGGCAATAGGCCATGGTTGATGTGTCTGATACATTGCCATGCTCGCTTGCAATTGCCTCGAGCTCAGTGTTCTACCACCTTGTGGAGCTTGCACATGTAACGTTTCTCAGCGTCACTGTCATGACGCATTCAACATGCCATGCCAGTGCGCATATGGAATACTGCAACCGGGAATACTGCAACCGGGAATATTGCAACCGGGAATACTGCAATTACTGCCTGCATGCAGCTGCAACCTGCATCGTGTTGACAGCTACCAATTGCAACAGTGGCTACAACGAAAGCCACATTATAATTATGAAAGGTGGCCATGTGTTGCAGAAAGTCTTGGCGCCACTCCCGAAATATCCACAGGCCCACTGCAGCGACTGACTGTCAGTGGCTCCCGATCGCGAGCATCATCGGATCTGCCTGTCCATTTCTGCGCAACCTGGAGCAGGCACCACCAGTCGCACGGCCCTCATTAAGAACCGCAGCCTCGGTCGGTATTGAGATTGCAAGCATGGTGTCTCTTGTGCACGCAAGCGCATTCACCGCTGCGGCGGCCGCGGGTGCAGTCATGTGCTGGTTGCGCCACCGGCGTCTGATTCGGAAGACAGATCTTTCTGCCTGCGGCGTCTCGACCGGAAGACAGATGTGTCTCTCTGATGACTTGGAGATCGAAGACGTCACAGCTGCACATGCGGTGCGCGCGCCCGCCGATGCCACCCCTGCCGCTGACGCCTGCCCCACCTTGCAACGCGGGCTTCAGGCCCACACGCATGCCTATCCATACCCACACAACCAAGCCAGCGCTCGATCCGGACCAGATTGCAACGCGCACATGCACATCAGGCAATAATCATCAAACTCCCGTAGACGTTCAGGCTGTACACCTCTGCCTGCCTGGCACGGCTGCTGCCAGAGGCTGCAGGCGAAGGTGCGCACACTGGCAGGCATACGGCACCATCCATCCCAAAGTCAGGGTCGCACCACGTGCAGCTGCCACCGCTGCCCCGGGCACTCCCGTCACATGCGTGCTGCTCCGGAGGCCACGAGTGCAACTCACGTGAGATGGCCTCGTAGTTACCGCACGCCAAGACCTGCGCCGGTTCCACAAGCTTAAGAGTCCGTTCATGCAGGACGGGCCGGATGCGGCAGACGGCGGCGGCGTGCTCCTCGACACGGCAGGCTTGCGCACGTCCGAAGAGGAGCTGTGGGACGCGGCACTTGGCGGCGACGTAGACAGGACCCGCCGCATGCTGCTCCGCTACCCCCGCCTCCACGGCAGCATCGCCACGCTGATGTCTGCTGTTGTGGAGGCGCTCATGCGGAGCAATGATCCGGTGCAGCAGGCGCAGCTTGCCAGGGTGATCAATGTGCTCTCGGAGGACCCCGCTGCCACGCTGCGACGGCAGCAGGCCCTCATGGCAGATGTCATTGCCAACGTGCTGCACGACATGCGTGCCCGCCTGAACAACCAGCTGCCAGAGGTGTAGGCCACTGCTGATGGCATGCATACGTACGGTCACCGGTACCAACGCGGCAGTTGGGCGCTCTGAGGCGCCGCTCTCCCTGCACCTGCGCACTGCGATGCAGCGGCACTGACGGCAGGCATAGGTGCTGTGCATGTGTCGCACGTCGACCGCTGTGGCAGCCCGGCAGCCAGACCAGCACGTATCATGCATGCCGGCGGGGCCGCCGCCGTGCCGACCCGGTGCGTGTAGGGGCGGCGCTCGCCACATGGTGGCACGAGATGCCGGGTGTGCATGGTTTGTTCTCTGTGCCATATCAATTGCTGTGTGCATAGGCTTGTGAGACTGCCGCGTGCTGTGTGCTGAGGCGTGTGAGATCATCGTGATTGTTTGCCGGGTCCTGACACCGGGCCATTGTGAAAGTGGTGGTAGTTTGGTCACGATGTGAGCTTGTGTTTGAATTCTTTGGCGCTGCTGGGACAGTTTTCCATCTCAGCAGCGCAAATAGTACTGGAATCTACAGGCTGATGCCAGACTGACGGTACCGGAACATGTTTGTTGGGTGAGTGTAAATCCAGATAGGGTAAACCTCCGTCGGGCCATGCCAGCTTTGCTTGCTCACACAGGCGAAAGACAGTGACTGCATGCAATATCTGAGCCGCTCAGATCCGACCCCGCGGTGGGGACGAAAGGAAACACAAAGAAAGCGCGGAGCATCAGCGTCTCCTACAACAACAGACACAATTCATGTCATATTACAACGTACCTTAAGCTTGATGCTGCACGCGAGGTACCTACGCAGAGGAGCTTGCAGCACCGGAAACACTACTGGACATCTTCAGAACTGCAAAACAGCCTACCTGATGTCGACGACTGCCGCGCTGTCGCTTTCGGTCTAGCGAACCGCGCCATTAATGTCCGTCGCCACTAAAGTTAGCTAAAGTTGTGGCCCAACTTGTGGGCATGCATGTGAGATACAGAGGTTTAGCAGACTACCGTGTGAGCCTCAATCCACCGCAACTCCATGCAGCTACATGCCAGAAACTGCTGAACGAAGCTCTGTGATTTACGAATCTGTGCTTTACGAATCTCTAGCACAGGGGCTCTGCAGGAAGATAGCCGGTTCTCAACCTACCGTACGGGGCGCGACCTGCCAGCGCCGTAGCGCAGTGACATACGGTAGCTACACATAAATGCCTGCTGTTGCCCTCGCTGCCGGGCTCTTGCGTTCATCTCCGTGTAACACATAAATGCCTGATAGATTGTGATGATTGAGTACTTCTAGGTCAATAAGAATGATCATGCCGTGTTTTGGTGGACATGCACTTAGATTGTGTGCATGGGTCGTGAATGCATTGCCCAGGCTATGTATGCATGGTCATTGTGTCTAGAGGCATCTCAACTGTGACAGTACAGTTATTAGTCCTTCTCTGGATCTCATGGTGGTGCACTTGTTGTGTGGTGAATGAGGTGGCAGGTAGTTGTGCTGCGACTCTGCACGCACCATATGTTGCTGTACGTGTGCATAACATGATGGTCGCTTTTGCTGCGACATGCTGTGTGGACCAGAGGTTCAGAGCCATGGGAGCGGAATTTGAATGCCGGTGTAGCGGGGGCAGATCTTTTGTGTGGGAAATCCAACATAGAGCAATATGCTGTAGTGATCTGCTGGTGAAGGGTATATAAGCGCTGTGCAAGGTCAGTGCAGACATATGATCGATATCGTGACTAAACAAATGTCTGTGTTGACCAAAGCACCGGTGAGCTGCCCAACCCTGCCCCATCCATGTGCCTTTTGTCTGTGCCTATGTGAGCGTGGTATGTACATGCTACATTCAGTGGGTATGATGCAGGTGTAGCTAGTGTGGAGTGGACCAGCCCACAGTCTGGCACACACGACCTATAGCTGATACACCTTGTTTCATCACAGGTACAATCCCTTCTACACATTGTAACATCGTGACTTAACAGACGTCCGCGTTGACCAAAGCACAGGTGTAGCTAGTGTGGAGTGGACCAGCCGACAGTCTGGCACATACGACCTATAGCTGATACACCTTGTTTCATCACATAGATAACTGTAGCAGTCTCATGCTGCAACAGTCCGTTGGCCACCTGGCGATGTCCCCGCTCTCGTGTGGAGCCGCGTATACCTGTTTGCACGCGAGCAATTCCCGTAATCCCTGCATCCCTGTACGTGTCCATTAGCCCATCATTCCTGTTTCAAACATATTCTTCATCTGGTTGTTTCAACTGGTGGTTTCATCCGGCTGTTTCATCCAGCTGTTTCAAGTGGGTGTATAAGAAGAAAAGAAGAAAAGAAAAGAAATTTCATCCCATTGTTTCATCTGGTTGTATCGTCTGAATGCCTCTACCTAACTTGTTTCTATGCTACTGACATGCACGAAGCGTCTACGTTCTCACATGTGCAATCACATCCACCAGGTCACGGCAAGTACAAAATTACACAGACGCAGACACATCACACATTCTAGGTCGTGCGCTGGTTGCTTTGCATAGCTAACGCAAACAGGCCAGGCTCCGACAGGCACTTCCATGCTTGCTCATAGCATGACAACTCATCAGCCTACCTCAACTCATCAAGCGTACATGCCACCTTGGCCGCACATGATACCACATGCTCGCACCACCCTCACATCCGCCCATCCAACACACAGTGCCACTCATCTGGCCGCTCGCAGGCTGTTTCATGTGCTTGTTCTAAGTGATTGTTTCATGTGGCTGGTTCGGGTGATCGTTTCATCTGGCTGTCTCAACCGGTCGATTCATCCGGTTCTTTCATCTGGTTGTTCTAAGTGATTGTTTCATCTGGCTGGTTCAACCGGTTGTTTCGTCTCGCTGTTTCATCCGGTCGTTCCATCCAGCTGCTCCTCTGATGCTGCTGCATGTTGACTAATGTCTGACACTGTCATGCATGCAGATGCACTGATCCATGCAGATGGACAACCGGGCGCATCCCCTCCACATTGTGCCCTAGTCATCACGAACTATGCTTAATCGCGTTGTATGTGGCGTGTCAACAGTTTTCGTTGGCCAAGCGTTACATCTGGAAAGAGACTATGCCAGACACTGCAGTGAAGGCCGTGATCACGTAGTACCAAAAGGATTCGGGATTGGAGGCGCCTATCAGCATCTGAGGGTTGTGGACGAGACCTCTGTGATAACCATTGAATTTTGTTTGATACTGAATTTTGTCCCGGTAGAGAGACTGTATTGATGATACTGTACACTTTGTAGTGCAACTGGAGTTGTGTGGTGTTGATTTTGGCCGTAGATTGGCTGACATGTTGGCTGATGTTTCGGCGCCAGACTGCACACATACCTGAGTGTCTTGTGTAACTGATTCTTCACATCTCAAATGAGCTCCCAGCAGATCATGGTGATGTATGTCACATACTTGCATGCCATGTTCTGTGAACGGATGTGGGCCAGCATGGCAATGGCCTGCCTTTCCCATGCATCACACTTGTGCACGCCAGCATCACAATGTCCACGCCAAACTGGCCTACCCATGGGTGGGCCAGTGGGGTGGGAAAATTCGGGTGACTCAAGAAAACACTGAAAACAACGCTTTTTAACGTTCTGACGGAGCCATGTCATAGTATATGTTATCCTGAGTGCTGCGGAACCGAGCTGGCTCAAATCGGCCAAGTATCTGCGATGCAATGAGTGCTCTAGTGCACTGAGCAACACGGGCTTGAATCACTGCAGAGGGGTTATTTGGCAATATTTAAGACCCTGAGCGAGACGAGTTGTTTATACGATTAATTATAGTACTTTTCGCGACGAGCGGGAGCGCGCGGACGTGTTCAAGTCAGGTGTGGCACTTCTGTGGGGCTGCAATGGTGATGCGGTAGATGTTCCCGTTCTGACGGATCACACCGAAACAGACTAATAAACGTATTCAATAATACCATAAATATCACCTGAGTTGTCTTTATGGCTGATTGTAAGTTCTGATCAGGTTTGCAGAGCATTTGCTGCGCAGCGGAGCTGGTGCGAGCCAGTGACAAGGAAGCATGTATGCCGCGGTGAATGCTACATTGCCTCAATAGAACAATATATAAGCATATTAATAGCGTATCTGGTGTTGGACGTGGCTTCCTGATGTACCTGGCCATGGGAGGAGGCACCAACGGCCAGGCACGTCCTCAGCGCTCCGGCCAGAATGGTGCTGATATGATCGGGCTGCGGCGCAGACGCCAATGCGGAAATAACTATGTTTAGTAACAAGGTACATTTAAGCGAAGTTATGCCTAATGTCTAACGAACTCGCGTATTGCCATCTGATGATGGCACACGAATGTGGCAGCGTACGATCATGAGTCGTATTGATCATGCGATAAACAACTGTACTATCATAGACTGCTTTATGGACTCTGACATGATGCAGCGAGAGCCGCTTTGTGCATGCGTCTGTTGCGCCCTGCACTGAGGTTGGCTGGTAGTGCGGTGCATCGGCATGCGCGCACCCTCCAGACGCTCAGTATACGCGTATGAAGTCAGTTACCTTGCTACTTGATACATACATGCTTGGAAGTGGTTTTCATTGCGGATGCATGCAAACGAGCGCGCACATGTGCATATTCTCGACCACCTTGAGTTTCCCACCCCATTGCATCGATCCTCCTACGTAAACTACGCATGCATGCCGGTGGGCCACCATGTGTTGGCCCAACTTGCACCCGCGCACAAACGACGCGACGGCAGGGCGCACCCACAGCGGAATAGAAAGCAGTACAGTGATATATAATGAAGTAGATCATGTTACAATGCTTCAAGATCATCCTAATGACCATCCCACCCACACCAGCTGGCCTCCTGGCCAGCATGCCACCACCACACAGCCAGCATCAAAACACACGTGTGCTGTGACGGTACCGGCAGTCGCTGCCGGTGACAATGTATATCAGATGCTGCCATCTGGCAAATCATAGATGTCTGTCAAAAGAGACGGAGGCTACACCGCGATGGTCATGGTGTGACGGTTGGGGACTGCCTCAACGCGGAAGCCACAAAGTACACCATGATGACCGATTGGGCTGCGGCAAAGAATCCGGGTCCTCCACCGTATGAAGTAGCAGCGACGGATATGCAAGCCGCTGCTACTTCATACGGTGGAGGACCCGGATTCTTTGCCGCAGCCCACTCGGTCACCATGGTGTACTTTGTGGCTTCCGCGTTGAGGCAGTCCCCAACCGTCACACCATGACCATCGCGGTGTAGCCTCCGTCTCTTTTGACAGACATCCATGATTTGCCAGATGGCAACATCTGATATATATCGTCACCGGCAGTGCAAGCGGGCGTGCAAGTCGCCCTGGTTCCGTTGACAAACTCCGTCGACGCCTTGCAAGCAGGAGTCGCGCAAAACAGTGCAGAAATAGCTCAATTTCGAGCAACGATGCGTCGTTTCACAACGTTACCGTCTCATGTATCAAGCTTTCATCTCCACTGCCCCGGGGGTTCCTCGCTGCAGTGACAATTCAACGAGCGTTCTTGGCTGAGCATTCGCATGTTGTTGTGAGTAACAAACAGGTGCCACTAATGCTTTGTGAGATTGTGTGAAAGTGTGTGGGCGCGGCCGTGGCTTCGTGCTGGCGGACATTTGTGCGTGGTGTGAATGGTTGGGGTGTGCGACTTTGGCGTGGTATCTCGAGATATCAACTGTCACGGTTGTGGTGTGCGGTCGTGTTACACTGTGATAGATTTGCGGTTGTGTCAGTGCATTGTGGCTCGGGAACCTGTGCGTATTGCTGGTGCTAGCTGCTTGCTGACTTGCAGTTGCCTGCTTTCTTGTCGTTGCCCTCGCTGCCGGGCTCTTGCGTTGATCTCCGCGTTATAGGCTTGCTTGGTTGAGATGGGCATGTGTACGTATATGAGGCCTAGCGATGTGGTGGGGATGGCAGAGTCGGTGCACGGTGTGGGTGTGCGGCGCGGCCGCATGGCTCTAGGTGTCAAGCTAGTATGAAGCTAGGGAGGACTGCGCGAGACGGCGCGTACCTCGTCGGTGGCTGAATGGAGCGGATGGGCCGCAAGTGACTATGTGCCCGGACACGGAGGTCGATGGGACTGGAATGCTTCAGGCACTCACACAACTACGGTATGGAAATAGCAAGTGGGTGTCAAGCAATGTGATGCAAGAAATGGATGGCGCCCCAGTTAGGTCGCTCCAAGCGTGCCTAACCCCAGCAAGCGCACGGTATAAATACCGCTGGGATGCGCCCAGGATCCTCCCTGTTAGTGCTGGCCTCGCCGAACCTGTGAGCAACTTAACAGTGCCCTCAGGGACCTCCTGAGAAATGAGGGAGGTCTGAGTGTGAGTTGGTCAGAACGTGGTGTGCCTGAGAGGCCTGAAATACATGTTCTGTCGTGACGGAAATAATGGCAGTGCTGTCCGGCGCAGGACGGGAGGCCGGAGGCTGCACTGTGGTCGATTACTCCGAGGTGGCGACCTGTCCGTCGAACCTGCTGACGGGCGCGTCGTGAGACGCCAACATGACTTACCAAGGCCTGACACCATGATCTAAACCAACCAGGCCGGGAGGTACCTTATGGCTTGCTGGAGTGGGGCATGAGATGAAATATGTGCCTCGGGACGTGATCGAACATGTGCTGTACGCTGAAGAGGCGGATTGGTGTGCACTGCGAAGTGTGCACACCAAGCTGAAAACACAGGGTGGTTCGACTGCGCTTTGGCTTGCTGATGCTGGCATATGCATGAGAATCACACAACATGCTGCATACGCAGTGTGTGTCTGAGTCACTTAGTTTGTCCAAGCAGTTTAATGCATTATTGCATGTGGAATGCCATTCCACAACA
>JALKAD010000164.1:363959-387284 GCA_024500015.1 Ulva compressa
CACCTTGTTTCATCACAGGTACAATCCCTTCTACACATTGTAACATCGTGACTTAACAGACGTCCGCGTTGACCAAAGCACAGGTGTAGCTAGTGTGGAGTGGACCAGCCGACAGTCTGGCACATACGACCTATAGCTGATACACCTTGTTTCATCACATAGATAACTGTAGCAGTCTCATGTTGCAACAGTCCGTTGGCCACCTGGCGATGTCCCCGCTCTCTCGTGGAGCCGCGTATACCTGTTTGCACGCGAGCAATTCCCATAATCCCTGCATCCCTGCACGTGTCCATTAGCCCATCATTCCTGTTTCAAACATATTCTTCATCTGGTTGTTTCAACTGGTGGTTTCATCCGGCTGTTTCATCCAGCTGTTTCAAGTGGGTGTTTAAAAAAAGAAGAAAAGAAAAGAAATTTCATCCCATTGTTTCATCTGGTTGTATCGTCTGAATGCCTCTACCTAACTTGTTTCTATGCTACTGACATGCACGAAGCGTCTACGTTCTCACATGTGCAATCACATCCACCAGGTCACGGCAAGTACAAAATTACACAGACGCAGACACATCACACATTCTAGGTCGTGCGCTGGTTGCTTTGCATAGCTAACGCAAACAGGCCAGGCTCCGACAGGCACTTCCATGCTTGCTCATAG
Source organism: Ulva compressa (assembly GCA_024500015.1). Taxonomy (NCBI): domain Eukaryota; kingdom Viridiplantae; phylum Chlorophyta; class Ulvophyceae; order Ulvales; family Ulvaceae; genus Ulva; species Ulva compressa. Next base: position 364,615 of record JALKAD010000164.1, read on the forward strand.
CATGACAACTCATCAGCCTACCTCAACTCATCAAGCGTACATGCCACCGGTACCTTGGCCGCACATGATACCACATGCTCGCACCACCCTCACATCCGCCCATCCAACACACAGTGCCACTCATCTGGCCGCTCGCAGGCTGTTTTATGTGGTTGTTTTAAGTGATTGTTTCATGTGGCTGGTTCGGGTGACCGTTTCATCTGGCTGTCTCAACCGGTTGTTTCGTCTCGCTGTTTCATCCAGTCGTTCCATCCAGCTGCTCCTCTGATGCTGCTGCATGTTGACTAATGTCTGACCCTGTCATGCATGCAGATGGACTCTGATATGATGCAGCGAGAGCCGCTTAGTGCATGCGCCTGTTGCGCCCTGCACTGAGGTTGGCTGGTAGTGCGGTGCATCGGCACGCGCGCACCCTCCATACGCTCAGTATACGCGTATGAAGTCAGTTACCTTGCTACTTGATACATACATGCTTGGAAGTGGTTTTCATTGCGGATGCATGCAAACGAGCGCGCACATATTCTCGACCACCTTGAGTTTCCCACCCCATTGCATCGATCCTCCTACGTAAACTACGCATGCATGCCGGTGGGCCAACACACTGGGTGCGTCAAAAAGATAGCATATTCGCGACACCGTGTCTTGGCCTCACGCTTGCGGCAGCAGGTCCGAGACTAAGCCAGCACCGTGCACCGGTGTTCTGCAAGCCATACGCATGTCGTGTGAAGCTTGCGCAACTCTGGGAGTGATGCAAAGTGGCTCTGGCGGCGTGGTGTCATGTGGCTGGAGGGGTGGTCTCGGAGATACGACACAACGTGTCCGTTGTAGCACAGCGCGCTGAAAATTGAGTTGCTGCGCCTGCGGATCTGCCAGTGCACGGCCAAGGCACTCGACTAGAACGTAGTCGTGCTTGGAAGCGCACGCGCGCAGGTGCGGGTGCGTGTTTGTGGTCGACCATGCTGGCCATGCATGGTGGGAACAGCTTGAGCCAGCAAAACAGCTGTCGCCATTAAGCCGGTGACAGTATTGTGGCCACGCTATCTGACAGCAAATCCCAGGTGAATATGTATGTGCAGCCGGGTTTGCAGTGCCGTGGGGCCTGGCAGGTCCATCTGACACCAGTTCTTGGTGGAGTTAGAGAGTGGCTGTATCTCAGCACTGAAGCCTCTACAGAGGAAAATGTGAATAAAATCGCCTAGACAACGCTTACAATCCGGCCCTTAGCTACCGCTGCGTGTGTGGACTGCTGCGAGTCCGGGTACCTCGAAATTATTTTAATCAGAGTAGTGTGCACAAAGTTATGGCTGGTCAACTTTGAGTGCTGTTGTGGCTTGGGTGTGACCATCACAACCAGCTCCGGAACGACCTCGCCGCACTGCCATTCAGCTACCTCCACAAGACATCGCAAGACACGCCGTTCTAATATCAAATAGAATACATATATATCAGCATTTTCACTGACTCTCACCGTCTGCGGTGCTCTGTGTGGTGCTGCCCACCTCGTCGCCGTGCATGCATATGGGGGCCCATGTCTTGCTGCGAGCACCACGTGTTTGACAGCGCCCTGCCAGTCCTGACAAACACGCAAGTGCGACAGGAGCAGCGCCTGGGGTAGCTGGGTGGCCTGTGATACTGCATGGGGCGCTTCCACCTGCGACACGGGCTCTCACTCTCCGGATGGGAGCTTCCCGGTCAAGTACTCTGAATCGGGTGCTATGTTAATGCATGGCCCTGCATGGTGGGCCAACTTGCACCCGCGCACAAACGACGCGACGGCACGGTGCACGCACAGCGGAATAGAAAGCAGTACTGTGATATACAATGTACTACATAGTAGTAGATCATGTTACAATGCTTCAAGATCATCCTAATGACCATCCCACCCACACCAGCTGGCCGGCATGCGCATGCCACCACCACACAGCCAGCATCAAAACACACAAGTGCTGTGACGGTACCGGCAGTCGCTGCCGGTGACGATATATATCCGATGCTACCATCTGGCAAATCATGGATGTCTGTCAAAAGAGACGGAGGCTACACCGCGAAGGTCATGGTGTGACGGTTGGGGACTGCCTCAACGCGGAAGCCACAAAGCACACCATGGTGACCGAGTGTGCTGCGGCAAAGAATCTGGGTCCTCCACCGTATGAAGTAGCAGCGGCTTGCATATCCGCCGCTGCTCTCATACGATGGAGGCCCTATTTTTTGCCGCAGCCCAATCGGTCACCATGGTGTGCTTTGTGGCTTCCGCGTTGAGGCAGTCCCCAACCGTCACACCATGACCATCGCGGTGTAGCCTCCGTCTCTTTTGACAGACATCCATGATTTGCCAGATGGCAGCATCTGATATATCGTCACCGGCAGTGCAAGCGGGCGTGCACGTCGCCCTGGTTCCGTTGACAAACTCCGTCGACGCCTTGCAAGCAGAAGTCGCGCAAAACAGTGCAGAAATAGCCCAATTTCGAGCAACGATGCGTCGTTTCACAACGTTACCGTCTCATGTATCAAGCTTTCATCTCCACTGCCCCGGGGGTTCCTCGTTGCAGTGACAATTCAACGAGCGTTCTTGGCTGAGCATTCGCATGTTGTTGTGAGTAACAAACAGGTGCCACTAATGCTTTGTGAGATTTTGTGAAAGTGTGTGGGCGCGGCCGTGGCTTCGTGCTGGCGGACATTTGTGCGTGGTGTGAATGGTTGGGGTGTGCGACTTTGGCGTGGTATCTCGAGATATCAACTGTCACGGTTGTGGTGTGCGGTCGTGTTACATTGTGATAGATTTGCGGTTGTGTCAGTGCATTGTGGCTCGGGAACCTGTGCGTATTGCTGGTGCTAGCTGCTTGCTGACTTGCAGTTGCCTGCTTTCTTGTCGTTGCCCTCGCTGCCGGGCTCTTGCGTTGATCTCCGCGTTATAGGCTTGCTTGGTTGAGATGGGCATGTGTACGTATATGAGGCCTAGCGATGTGGTGGGGATGGCAGAGTCGGTGCACGGTGTGGGTGTGCGGCGCGGCCGCATGGCTCTAGGTGCCCGCTCTGTGTGCCCATGAAGCTGGGCACGCATGGCGTGCATAACGTGAGCTCCACCCATCTCATGGATTCCTCATTCTTTACTGCTCTGCATGGTGGTCTCCGGCAGCATGGCCTGGGCTCCCCATAGGGTGGCGCCAGATGCTGTGTGTTGTGGCGCCAGATGCTGTGTGCGAGCGATGTTGGTTCTTTGTGCCATGTCAATTGCTGTGTGCATAGGATTGTGAGGCTTCCGCGTGCTGTGTGCTGAGGCGTGTGAGATCATCTTGATTGTTTGCCGGGTCGTGACACCGGGCCATTGTGAAAGTGGTGGTAGTCTGGTCGCGATGTGAGCTTGTGTTTGAAATTTTTGGCGCTTCTGGGATGGTGCTCCATCTCAGTAGTGCAGCTGGCAACCACGGGCCGAAGCCTGGCTGAGATTACTTGCAAATTCTGGTTGGGTAGATGAATGTAGATTGGGTAAAGCTCTGTCGGTCACTGCCACAGCTTTGCCTGCTCACATGGGCCATATGTGCCCGTCACAGTGACTGCATGCAATCTCCATGCAGTGATTGAGTGAGTGCATGCGATTTCTGAGCAGAACATGGGGAGCATGGGCCTCGCCTGCATCAAGAGAGGCAATTCCAGTGCAGCACGTGAGGAAGTGCCTCGGAGCCGCAAGCGAGAGTTTTACAGGCTTGTGCAGCGCCAAACGTAGTACGTGACATGTTTAGGCTTGTAAAACAGCCTGCCTGATTACTGGCACAATGTTGCTGTCAGTCTAGCTGCTTTGCCACAGCCTACTCAGCTGCGTGTGTAAGTTGATCAACGTGGTGATGCGCGGATATCATCAAAACAGCCCAGCAACAAGCAATCTCGAGAACATGTAAGCAAAGTCATTTTTGCACTGCATAGCAAACAGAATCAAGCCGGACCCAAGTAGGCGTCCACAGGCACTGCTGAACTGATGCACGGGTGCTACAGCATGCAGCAGAAGCCACAGTGGTGGGAGCGACGTGATACAATTGACTGCGGGGCTTTAGAGGACATCAGAGACAATTTTGGAGAAGACATACATAGATCACTGCTCAGAAGGGGTCGATGGGGGTGGCACAATTTCACCATGGTATGCAGATGATTGTGCTCACAAGAAGATGACCAGCGATAATTCTATTGTGTATTCCAGTGACTCGAGCGATTACTGTAGTCATCAGAAATACCCAAAATCAGAGATCTGCTGGCCGACAATAGTGTGCAGATAGCAGGACACCAAATCAACATGGCGCTCTTCGCTGCGTGATCCATTTGCAAATTATGCAACCAGCAGTGCATCTTCAGGTGAACAGCGACAGCGCGTCAGGCATGATTATTGTTAACCACATGCAAGGTATACGAACGAAAGACATGTGCACATCTGAAGCGTGTGGCCAAGGTGGCAATGGGTGTGGCGAGCGGATGAGGTTAGTACGTTGGGCGCGAGTGTGTGCTGATACCGGTTGCTCACAGCGTTTGGGATCTGGTGTAATACTGCTCGCTGTTTGGCGGTTGCTGAGACTAGGTTGCTTACCCTGGACCGGATGCCAGGGTTCAGGGCTCGAGAACAGCGCTCATGGGCTGCTGCATTGCTCTCCGTGTAACACCCTTCCACAGCTGACACAGAGCAACTTTATATGAATTGATTTGCGCGCCATGGCGCGACTCAGTAGGACTACTGCCTGCGGCTGTGGCGTGCCCGCGCGCCAGGTCCTGGAGCCGCGCCATCTCACCATCTTCTTGCGTCCCAGTGCGCGCCTGACTGATTCCACCTGGCCTAAGCAATGTTAGTCCATGTTCTATCACGTGCTAGCTACCTTCCTCAACAAGTTGCAAACGGAGAATCAGCTACCTGCTTTGGCAGCACCGCTGAGCCAAGAGACACCGGCTACAAGTTCTGTTGTAATGCAACCAGTCCGACGCGCCACATCACCTAATCTGGAGCAGCGCATTTAGTGACGCGGGGCAAAGTGCCTGGATGTCAAGACCTGGCACCCGTTGCAATGGCGTTGGATACATGTGTGCCAATTCTCAGAAGGCACCAGCTGCAATATCGTATCACTGTTTTTCGATTGCATACTCAGTATCACACAATCGTTAAGGCTTTCTGGGGAGACGCGCTACATCAACACTTGTACATATTTCATTTCGAACAGGTACTAGTCTCCGCACGCGCTTGATCAGTGTTTCTTTCCCACGTGCACGTTCAACACAGATATAGTTTGCTGGCTGCAACTATATCCTCATGCGAGAGGCCTGGTCCGCAGATAGCAAAATAGGTTTTGAAGCCATGTCACGAACTCGTGTCCATGGATGTGTTCCGCGTCACCGGACGAACGGTTCAGTGACTAGCCACACGAGATATCATGGCCGACTAAAAGCTTCAAAGCACCTATCAGATCCTTCAGCAGGCATTTGAGACGATTTGTCGGTGATTAGCAGCTGGAACTTGATAGCTAGCGCTATGTCTTGCAAGACACGCGCAAATCGGACGACCGCTACCGCGAGCTGCTAGCACCTGCGTTCGAGGCCTCTTGGCTCGAAACTTCCTGCTGCTGATAGCTTCTTGAATCTGTGTGAGGCGTTTCGATCTGCATCGGTCAGCCAGTAGCTGATCGTGTGAAGCGCTGCCAATGCACGATTGCCTGGTCGGATCCGAGAGCAGCAATTCTGGCTCGGGTGAAGGGACGTGCCGAGCGCTGCTGATGGCATCACAACATCTGCTCAAACATGTCTCGTGCTTGTGCAGGCGTTGGCATCGGTTGACCATGGCTACGTCGGGACGCAACGACGACGCAATGCCTCTGCGGGCTGCACTCTGCGTGGCCACTGCTGTGGCTCTCGCAAGTATTGTTTACAGGTTCCTGCGTTTTGGAAAGCGCGTGCATGTTGTGGTGCGAATAGCAACCTTCTACCGGCCTGCCCCAATTGCAAGTGGACGTGGCCATGGGCACCGGCCGCGGCTGGACATGAGAGCAGCTGGCCGTGGCCCATGCTCGCCCTGCACAATCGTATGAATACACTGACGCTGGCTACCTACCCAGTTGGTATGATTGATTGTACGCCAAAACGAGAGCGGCAGCTGCCGCAATGGTCATCCAGGCAGACTGCACTGCCTGTTCTTGCTGCTGGACTTCTGCGTAGCCTCTGTACACGTACCGCATGCACGCCAGCTAGCCTGTGCAGCGCCGTCCGTCCCGTGGCGGCACGTCATGCCACGGACACGCTGTACGCTGGGTCGCCGCTGGAGCCGGAGGCCAAATCATGAGTGTGAGGACAAGCCCCGTCCGTGACTCGGGCCGGCCGTGTGCAGGAGGCGGGCCAGCACGCACACCACGCCAACCACGAAGAGGATGCCATGCTCGAGGTGGAGTACGCGCTGTGGTCCGCGGCCCTCCGCGGCGACGCGCACAGCATGCGCCACCTGCTCCACACCCACGACCTCCCCGCCGACACACCGCACCCCCGCACCGGCTCCACGCTGCTCCTCGACGTCGCTGCTGCGCACACGCGCAGCACGCAGCACGACATGGCGCTGGCCGGAGTGATGGCCGCGCTGCTGCAGCTGGGCGCGTCGCGCGCGCAGCAGAGTGCCCCGGCCGGCGACACGGTGATGCACCTGCTGGTGGAGCAGCCGGAGGAGGCGTGCGTGCACGCGCGGGTGATGTTCCTGCTGCGGGAGTGGACGGTCGGCGGGGACGTGGTCATGCTGAACATGCTGCGGGTGCGCAACGCGGCCGGCATCCTGCCGGCGGAGGCGGCCGCGGCGGCTGGCAGGGTAGACCACAGGGCGCTCATCGATCTCGTTGCGTCGCCAGAGGCCTTTGTGGCGCTGGAGGCTGCGGGCGGTGGCGGCGAGCCGTGACGGGCTGCGGCGCACCTGGTTTGAAGCGCCTGTGCTGTGCTGTGCTGTGCTGTGCTGTGCTGTGCTGTGCTGTGCTGATCTAGATGGAGGGCTTGTGTCTGCTGTCTAGATGGTCGGCCTGCCAGTGGTTAGGGTGCCTTGTAGCCCAGCACGGCCGGCGTCGGCTTGGGCCAGTGCCCGCGCCGCACGCAGCAGCCAGCACGGCTGGCGACAGATGCACGCTGGTGCGGATCCGTCGGCGGCGCTGCGGCGCTTGCGAGGCGGACTGCAGGTACATTGGTTTGGAATAAGTTGGGCCCTTTTGTGATGCGTGGTACTTTCTTTGTGCATCGGCTAGCCCATCCTGTTATGCTTCGCAAATAAATCATGCACAATTAGCAAAGCCATGACGTACGTGATGTAAATTACATCATGTGTCTCTGTCCACAGTATCATGTATGTGTTACCCTGTGATAGATCTAGGACTCAGCAGCGCCGAGACTACAGAGCAGTCAACAGGCAAACCATCACAAGCCCCAAGGCTCTCCGCACGAGCTCGAGCAAATGCGAGAACGGACCAGCGCCGGCACGAAAGCACACACCCACACACACACAAAAATAACGCAGGAAGCGAGCGCAGCATCCCGCCGTCCACGGACACGCCGAACACAAGCAGCAGGCACCATGTGTCTCTGCCCACAGTGTCATGTGTGTCAGGTAAGCGCTGACACAATACAGCATACCAGAATCATCACACTGCCTCAGCTGCCGACATGCAGCATGCGTGCTCTTCCGCTAATGTGAACATTACCACACCATACCGTTGACGTGCCGAATGGGGGGCGAGAGGAGGTCGGCAGCTTTCGACACCCGTGGCACCCCCGTCCAACGTTTTGCTGCAAACAGGTCCGCCAGGGCTTGGTGCATGGCAACAGGTCCACACAACTCGACATCCAGCGTCTGTTGTGACCGTGGCTTAAGTTGTGTAAACTGTGTGGGCGTCGCAGCACTGCCTGCACGCGCACCGGCAGCCATGCACAGTGCCCACTCTCTCGGGTTTTCCACATCGTCCCAATAAGACCTTTCGCTGCACGAAATGATTCAATAAGCGTTGCAGCCAGGCACCCCTCATCCCCCACACTGCTGTGCCCCCGTTCCTACAGCTAGTAGAGCATGAAGCAATCGATTTGATCAGTGAAACCCGATCTGTTCCGTTCTTCCCTGGCTGCAGCTGTATGTGCAGCATCTTGCTCGTTTTCTGCCCTGTTGAATTTTGCAAAGGGGGGGGACGGGGGGGGGATTGGAAATCGCGGTGCACCTGGACAGGCATCGGACACAGCAGCATTGGTATGCATGCATTTCAAGCAGGCACTATCATCTCGGTAACTGGATGTTGTAGTCACACCGCATGCTGGCTAAGTGTTGTTGCTTGCGCCGTGCCACTGCTTGATCTGTGTGCACAACGCTGTGATGCATGTGTGCATGATGCATGCTTGTCTTGGTAGACCTGGCTCCCTTCCTCCCGCAGCTGCGGCAACTAGCACCAGCCAAGGTAGCTGCATGAAGCTTCAATGTGCGGCAGGGTCCGCATGTATTGCAATGGTTGAAGAGTGTTGGCGACATGCTTTCCGCAGCAAGGAGCAAGTGTGAGTGAACCGCCAGGCTGACGTGGCCGTGCAGACGGTTCTCATGGACACTGCCCGCTGCAGCCCGCTAGAGTCTCCCGCTAGCCGGCCGCTGCGATCGACTGATACCGGTCGGTTGGAATCTATTGCATCGCGAGCAGCTCTCCCGCCCACACATAGGTGAATCCACTCCTGCTTAGTACAGCCTGGCCCTGCTGGTGTATGTTCCCTCGTTCGTCTCGTGCTGCATCGTGATGGTACTTCAAGCCTGTAGCTGCTCCCATTCGAATTAGGGCTTCTGTCGCAACAACTGCAAAGGCCAGATTGCGGACCCAACCCGCCGGTACGTCGCTGAAGCAGCACATGCTGGTGTATTGGAAGATCCCCTGGATGCTGCGATGGGGCTAGGATGTAGCTGATGCAGTTGCGATCGTGCGCCTGTGACAGTCCTCGCGCGACAGCAGTGCCCGCGATGCGGCAGCCATAATCGCTAACCAATAGATACGCTCAGGTACAGAAACATGTTCCATGACCTGTTTTACGCATATTATGTCCCGGACGAGATACCAATGCTTTTGCTCGCAGGTGTGTGCCGAATCGCACTGCCGATGTCGCAGTGAAACACCAGGGCTGTCGCCTTCACGTGGCTGTTTTTGGGGAACGCCTGTCCACCGAAGCCCTGAATGCACCCTTCGCCCCATATTCTGAATTGTGGCACGTGGAATGTGCCGCAAGCTTGCCAGTGTTCAGCAGGCTGACCCTTACCAAGCCAACTTGAAGCACGCTTCGTGTGGCAAACTGCTACTCCGCACTGCAGCTGTGTCCAAGCTGCGATGTGGCTCACAGTGCTACCATTCGACCTCCTGCAACGGCTCATACGCCTGACACCATGGCCTGCTTGCAGAGTCGTGCGCCTGCAACCTGAAGGCTCGAGCTCAGTGAGCTGCTATCACTGATACTGGTGATACTGGTGCTGCTGCAGCAGCTGCCAGGGACAGCCTCGGGCACGCTTGGCACGAGGCGCGCGGGCAGGATGTCCCTCCCGCTGGCGGCCACATGCATATCCTCCCTGGCCGCATGTGCAGCCATGCTCCTGCTGCGGCGCCTCGACCGGAGCCGGCGAGCCATCTACACGGTGCGGACCGGCTCTGCGGAGGTGTCAATGGCCTAATCGGCGACGGCAGGTAATTGAACTTGCTCTTACGTACACATTGACCGGTTCCCCGCACCTCCACCTGCTGTCCATCATTCGGCCTCGGCACGCCGTGTCGCCGTGTCGCCTCGGCGACCAGCGACTTGCCACGGCGATTGCCCAGCTGGTTTAAATTCTAGGTCTGGCCAGCACTGGGCAGCAGGCGCCTGCGCGCTCAGCGCCACGTGGCACCACAGCCATCCTGCACTTATGCAGGTGCACTTGTGCAGGTGCACTTGTGCAGGTGCCCTCACTCCACACAAACACAAAGTCCAAAAAGATTTCCAATCAATTGGCCATGACGCCAGCCCCGGACGGGCATCGGCCAGAGCACCAATGGGTGTGTCAGTCATGTCCGATTCACCCATCGCCTGCTTCCAACCGCACGGGGTCGTGAGCCACGGCACATGCATGATGGCATGCATGCCGGTCATGCACACGCCCTCCGCCTGTACCCCGCTGTGAATTGGCACTGCGATTCCTCACACAGCTTAAGCACCGATCACATGTGCAGAGCGACGTGCAAGTCCTCGCACAAGTCGGTCAGGGTTTCGTCGAACCCTGGCAGCAGGAGGCCTCGGGCATGTCTGATCGCGAACGGAGGCGCCTGCTGCGCGCTGCCGCCACCGCCGGCGACGTCGACACGGTCAGCGGCCTGCTCGCCCGCCGCCAGCACTCGAGAGCCGTGAATGCTGACATTGCCCGGCTTCTCCCCGACATCGTCCACCTCTGCAAGACCGCGGCGGAGCCGGAGCAGCAGGAGCGGCTTGCCAAAGTTCTGTGCCTCCTGCTGTGCCACCAGTACTGTACTGCGCGGCGGCACCACGCTGTGCAGGCCGCAGCGCACAGCGCACTGCGCCGCGCAGCCGAGCCGGTCGTCATGACCATGCCTTGCCAGCGTTGTATGATGGAACATGATGGATCGTACGGCCTGAATGGCCACCATCGAGAAGACCATGGTGATGCTGCGCAAGCCCTGCAGCCGCCAGTGGTTGCTGAGGAGGCGTCGCATGAACAGCTGCCCGAAGCTCTCGCCAGAGCAGGACACAGCAGCGCTGCGGAGATGGCGCCTCTCTGGCCAGGGGCGCTGCCGGTCCCGCCCCTGCGATCCTCCCAGTCGTCTGCCGGCAGCTCCGAGCCATGACCACCACGCTCACGACTCCTCACATCCTCACCGCAGCAGCGTGCCTCGATTCTGCAGCCCGAGCTAGCACAGCACGCAGCAGGCTGCTGCCTTACGAAATCCTGACGCAGACGAGCCGCTTCGGCGGGCTCATGTGCTGCGTGCAGCCTCCGCCGAGGCCGCTGGCACAAGCGGTGGGCGCTGAGCAATTCTGGGCGGCGCTATTACGATCAAAGCACACGCCGCAGCATGCCCGTCATGCACAGCGCTCACAGCAGCGGCATCACGGGTCTACCATCACGGCCAATGGTAGCCGCAGCCACCGCTCACTGGCTTACCAATTCAATGACTATTCCGTGCGCATGGCCTGCGCTGTGGCCCAGCAGCGCCTGCAAGGCGTGACTGTGCGTGCCCAGCGACTACATCACTCCCCGCTTTTGACCCATCGACTGAAGCCGCTGTCCATCTGTGTGCGGCTGAAGGTGGTTGGGTGTGCGGTTGAAGTTCAGAGGCGGGGGGGGCGGGGTGTTTGTGGCGATGGTGATGGCTGCAGCACTGGCCAGCTTTAAGCTCATACCTGTACCACAGCGCTGCTCGTGCTGGTCATGACATGCAGGCATGGCTTTGCGGTTGCTATCGCACACATCTGCTGCTAGTAGGTAGTGTTGCTCGATGCCTGTAGCGTGCGATGCAGCATGGCGCCAGCCGTGGTGTGCATGCCATGGCAGCTCATGTGCTGTGTCAGCGTCCGGAGGATCCGTAAGAGGTCGACGCGGTGAGGGCCGCCGCATGCCCTGCAACTGATCAGACTGTGGGCCTGTCAGAGGGGCGGTCAGCCAAAGCTTCTGCAAGTTGCGTGGGTGCTCTGTTGCGAGCCTGGCTGGTTGCAATGTGCCCGGTGGGGTGTGCCTGCCTGGAGCTGCGCTTAGGTTACATGTGGGGATGTCTGCCGCCGCTGCTGGGCTCGCTTTGCATTGCCCTGCTGCATAGAGCGTTGCCACGGTTCCAGGACTACAGCTCACTTCCACCGCTCCCATGAAACTGGATCAATCTTGGCTGCATCGCTGTCGTTGCATCATTTGGTTGCTCACGCTACCCATGCTTGTAACGCACGCCTTGTTCTGTTGCCCACGAGCCCCAACCAAGCTCAAGTCCCGAGCTCGCAGCCGTCCCACATGTGCTGCGTATTTATCACCGCCCAATGTCTCCATATGCCCCCTGCGGGCCATGCTCTGCACCCGCCGCCGATCTGCTGTGTGCTGTGCCAGCGACCGTCAGATGCACGGCCACAGCGGCACATGGCCCCACAGCGCGGGATCGCCCGCACCTGCACGCGCACACACGCTGCGCCCACCGCCCAAGCGGCCACCCCCGGAGCACGCAGCACACCCAGCGCGCGGCACCGCCCGGCCACCCGCCGGTGCACGCCTGCCGTCACATCGGGTCGTCCAGGAGCTCGTTGATGTCCACGTCGGGTAAGTCATCCACCCAGGTCGCGCCTTTTGAACCGCCTGCAGCCTCCTCATCCATGCCTGTCACTCCCGGCTCTGCTGCCGCAGTATCGCAGGCGAGCCACGCCTCCAGGTCGTCGCAGTCAAGCGCCATCAACCCACCGTCGTGGCCAGCATCCACGTCTGCATCGAGGTCACTGAACGCCCCGGCGGCCCACTCCGGCGGCACCGTGTCTGCCGTGCTGCGGCGGTGCGGAGTGGTGGAGCTCTGCAGAAGCCTGGATGTGATGTCCTCCGTGGGTGGCACGCTGCTGGCGTGCTGTGCGTGACCTGGAGTTGAGGAGCCGGGCGCTGGGAAGGCGGCGGCCGGTGGCTGGTGGTTGACGGCATGTGGCCAGATATCGTTCGTCGGCGGCGGCGGGGCATTGTTCTGTGGTGCCGGGAAGTAGTTCGTTGGCGGGGGAGACTCGTGCGTTGGTGGCGGGCGGTCGTCCGTGTTTGGCGCAAGCAGGGAGTGCCTCATGGTCAGTTCAGCGGGACAGTCATCCCAGTCCTGATTGAATTGAGGTGCGGGAATCGTTTCCATCGGGAAGGGGTCTGGTGCACTGCACGGGGGTGCTTGGATCGGCTCATTGTTGAGATCGTGTGGAACAACTCTTTCCACCGGTGAGGGCTCAGCTTGGGCGGGTGGGGGCATCTGGAACTGCTGCGACATGGGCCCTACACCATTGCATGCTGTTATGCTGTGTGCCATGCTGTGTGCCATGCTGTGTGCCATGCTGTGTGCCATGCTGTGTGCCATGCTGTGTGCCATGCTGTGGCCAATCGGATCTCCATCGCCAGCAGCCTGCCGCGGCTGCGATGCTCCACTGCTTTGCCGTGCGGCCCCAGCGCCCCACCCGGCTGCATCCATCGGCATGATCGCCGTCATGCATGACCTGCCGAAGCTGCGGCAGCCCGGTTGTGTGTGCTGTGGAGGGCGGCGGACCTGCCGGCAGCTCGCCTGAATCAAACGTCGTCGCACCAAAGACAGCCCATGGGAAGGCCTCGGGGGCGTCGGGGTGGGAGGCCGGCGGTGCCGTCCCGCCGTAGCCCTGCGGCCCCAAGCTCGCCGGCGCCCGTGCCTGGGGGGCCTCGCCCGCCTCTGGAGGAGCGTTCAGCCAGTGATCTGCACGCGCTGCGCGCCGTGCCTGACGTGCACGTGCTGGGATCCAACTTGACCCACAGGGATTCCGATGCGATGCGATCCACTACCTCCGTGCGCGGTACACAGGGGCAGAGGGCGGGTGCATGCACATATCAAGTGCTATCATAAATCAGCTTCAATGGACATCAAACGGGCTAGGAAGCAGGCCTGAGCGCGGCCCGTGCCGCCATCCTGTCTCTTACGTGCCCCTCGCGAGCAATGGCTGGTTCGGTACCACTCGCATTACAGGGATCGGCCGCTGAATACGGGGCAGGCGTGAACTTAATACAAGGATCGTTTGGGGATCCCACAGGGCGATGTAGGCGCCTGCAGGGATGCAGAGGCCCGCCCACTCTATGTTGGGCATGTGGCAACGCACGCTGTGCCTGACAGATGCTGAGGGGCATGCATGGGAGAGCAGACCTGACAGCGAAGGGCTGGAGGGCAGCGAAGGGCTGGAGGGCAGCGGTGGCCAGCCGGTGGTGTCGGGAGCGGCTTGAATGTCCGGCAGTGGTTGCTGCAGCGCATGCTGCGCCGGTCGGCCCGCTGCGGCTGCCGGAAGGGTGGCTTGCGGTGGGCCCGTCAGTTGTGGGGCCTCGCCTGGCGAGACCGGTGGCGGGAGCGGGCTGTGGCCAAGCGGTGGTGCGCGCAGCATGTGCCGCAGGCGTGGTTCTGCTTCGACATTGCCGCAGGCTGTAGACGCGCCTACACGTGGCGCTGCGCGTGACGTCATTTTTCTACGGGTCGAAATGAGTGAAGTCATGCCGCCTCATCACGACAGCAGTTAGTTCGACATATCTGGCCGCGCTTTGCGCACTGGCTGCTTGGGGTATACCACATGCAGATCTTTGTAGGCAGATTCTGCCATGCAAATCCGGAGACGAGGCAGGTCTGTTGTTGTTGTCACGTGACACCAAGCACTAGTGTACAGCGGCCTGTGCAGGTTTGTCCACAAAGATCGTGCGATGGTGCGGAATAGTTCACATTCGAGTTCTGGGAAATCACAAGGGTTCCCGCGCTTGCCTACGAAGGACCTCATGCGGAACCCCGGGCATGCCCCGAGACACAGCAGCGGCTGCATGAGCAGGCCGGAGGGCACACCGGCTTCCAACGAGACCTGGTTGCCTGCCTGGCCCTGCCGCACCGCTGCCTTGCACACACGCTGAAGGTGCTCCAGGCACGCGCACAGCTTCGTCCGTTCGCTCGCGAGCAGCTTCTGCACGTGTCCGTCGAGCACAGCGTGCCACTCGGGCGGCACGCCGGACGCGCGGCACAGCAGCTCGTGGGTCTCCATCAGCTTGCACTCGCCGCGCTCGAGCAGCAGCGTGCCCAGCAGCTGGGTGGCCGTGGTGACAAACTCCGCGAGCATGCGCTCGCCGCCCGTCCAGTGCATCTGCGTTGACCGCATGAGCGCCGTCACCCGCACGGAGAGCGTGACGTACTTGTGCAACAGCACCCCGGCGTCGAAGTGGCACTGTCCACGGGATTCCGGGTCGCTCGCGCTCCTCAGCTTCGCCTGCACGCACATACATGTGTGACGAACCGCCACACGCAGCCGCGGTCGGTGGCATGGGACGCAGCGGTGGCAGCTGCTCCGAGGAGCTGGCACGCTGTCAGCATCAATGCTGTGAGCTATGGGGCCATGCGTGTGCTGTGTGCTGGGTGCTGCGCTGGCGTGCCGAGTGCGCAGTGTCCCCGGCCTCACCGCTGCAGTCCATAAGCTTCCTCTCACAACGCAGGGGGCTCTCATGGTGCAGCACCTGGCTGCTGCCTGTCTCCATGGAATGGCGTGGGTGGTGCCGTTCAGCATCCCGGGACAGTCATCTGCAGCCCCAGACTCACAAGGGTGTAGGCAGGCGGGTCGCGCACCTTCACGTTCCGAATGTCACGTATCAGTACGTTGCGCAGGTGACCTTGAGTCTCAACAAACTTTTTGAATGGCGGGCTCAGCTCAACGGACGACGCGAGTGTAGCGATGTGAAACTCGGCGTTATCCTCGTCCTGGTTCTGCATGCCACCAGAGCTTGGGTCGGCAAAGGTCCTTCGAAGGGGCATGCTGCAGCATGGAAAGCCACGGCCGTGCGTGTGTGCAAATCACACAGGATTCTGAGACACTATGCCTGACAGGGCTTGAACTGGACGAGTGACCAGTCTATCGAGTTGCCAGTCAGTTGAGCGGTACAGCATGCGCCCAGCCGACAGCAGCAGCTGCAGCAAGGGCAGATCTCTAGAGATTCAAGAAGTTCAGACACGAGGACGCGACCGAGAAAGCGCAGGCATCACGCATCCCAGGGAAGCCTCAAACCTGCTCTCTAGACGACATCGGCGGACTCGGAAGCTGGAATTCTGGGTCGTGGCTTGCTGCAGGCCCTGCCTGGAGGACGTCCGGTTGGGTACATGGCCTTTCATGGGAGACAGGCAGGCGGAAGGATTGCGCATGCGACCCTGCACACGTTAGCATCCGTCAAAACTGCCACTCATATGTACAAGGTAAGAGATTTTCAACGGCGCCTGGTCTCGAATGTTGCCCAACTGGTAGAGCTCGGTACAAAGTGAGCATGAGACTGCTTCGGCAGCATCCCTGAGTACCACAACAATCCGCTAGGTCTAACACAAATAACATCGATAGCATGGGACTCACGTTGGCGCTTTGAAGGCGCAGCGCAGTTCGCCATCGTGAAACGCCCCGGGCTGGATCTTCGACGTGAACACGATTAGGCATGCAAGACATCGCGCAGCAGCGGCTATGTGCGGGCGTCCACTCCTGTGGACAATTCATCTGATTGTCGGTCAGAGCTGCTGCCGTTCAGTCAAAGCGTGATGCTCGATGGGTACATGAAGTGCAGGCCGTGTTCGTGGCGATGGTGCGATCAAAGCACACGTGGCATGCAGCATCGCGATGCATCGATGGCTTCCACGAGCAGGCCACGCTGGCCCTACCTGAACCTGTTGATATGTCGAATGAGAGCCGACAGGTGCGCCTGACCTCGGATGATTGTTGCGCTGTCCAATAGGCCAGCAGTCGCGCTGCAATGGCACGTGCTTCATCTGTACGGCTGCAGTTGTCTATTCTCCCATTTCACTCACTGACTGGCAGGTGTGCCGCGCCACGGAGGCAACTGCGGTGCATGGGTGCAGCAAGAGGCCCTCCCTACCGGAAATTGCGATATGTTGCTGAACAGCCCTGATGCTAGCCGCCTGCGGCTGTGGCCTACCGGAGGCTAGGTCTGTCTACCGTCCATGCACTCGTGGCCGCTTGCTGAGTGTGACACGGAGATCAATGCAAGCGCCCGGCAACGAGGGCAAGCACCTGCTAGGCGGCAGCGAGGACCAACACTCACAGGTGCCCGAGCGACGTTGTGCAACGAACTGACACAGCCGCGCGCCCCCGCACTACACGACCACGACAATTATGCCAAAGCCACGCACTACGACCGCCCACACCAACTTGAAGCACCACTGGTACCGTCCGCCAGCTCGCAGCCAAGACCACCACTGCTCGCACACCCCGCCTCTCTCACGCACCCCAGAACCAGCACCACTTGCTGAGTGCAGGCAGCCCCAACAGCTGCCTGCAGCCACTTCCTGGAAAGCTAGTGTCATGCTCACATGCAGCCTGGCAGAGCACCCACACAAGGTCATAGGTCCGCCATTTCTCCTCTGCCCCCCTTCCCGGCCACCGCTCGTACAGCCTGGCTGGCTGTGGCTGCGGCCCCTGGGACCGGTGCCTCGCGGCTTCGGAGATGGCCGTAGCGCGCGGCTGCGCGCCCGTGTAGCCTGATGGTGTCGGGTAGGCGCCCGCCAGTGGGCCTGGAGCGTGCTGACTGTGTTGGGGGGCGCATGGAGTGTGTGGTACTGCGCGGTGCTGCGCTCGGTTCATGCGTTGTTTGTGTGTGTCTGTGTGTGTATGTGTGTGTGTGTGTGCATGCGCGTGTGTGTGTTTGCTTTCATGCCAGCGCAAGTTCAACAAGTTTGAGCGAAATCGTTCTGGCATTAGCTCGTGCGGAGAGTAGCCTTGGTACTTGCGATGGGCTGTCTGCCTTTTTGCGTGTTGCCTGGTCTGTTGCCTCGGCGCTGCTGGGTCCTAGATCTATCACCGTGTAACACAAGATCATACAATATTGTAATCTTGCAAGATGTATGAATACCTGGCAAATAGCCCCTGTGAAAGCAGTCATGAGTGCATGTGCCATGGGTTGCGCAAGCCAGTTTCATCGCCTCCGTCTTGAGCCTGCACTCAGTGGTGCCACCGCACGCTGCCCCGTTGTTGACCCACGAGAACCACCCCAACGGATGGGGCCCGCGATTACGAGGTTTCCGTGCACATGAGTTTCGGGGAGCAGCCGATAGCTACAAGCGCACGACTGATCAGGCACAGCACTGGCACGGGTGACTGATGAAGGGGACCTTCGACTGCGATTGCAGCCTGGGTCAGTGTTTTTTAACTCCTTTGTATCATCTCATTGCGGACGTGCTTGGCCTGCAGTGTCCAGGAAACCAGACGAGTACCAGCGCTAGCCAGGAACCGTGCTCAAGTTCGAATTTCATTCCATATCTGTAGCATGAACGTGCGAGGAAGACTGTTGAGCAGGTCAGCATAGGTGAGACAACCGAGCGGCCCGCACTGCCCAGCTGCAGCTCAAGCTGTGCAAGTTCGACGAATTATCCATGGTACGTCACACGTGCAATTGAATTAAGAATTTATTATCTGGTTGACGTTGTGGCCAGCACGTACGATGTGCCCAAGGTCTGGTGTGCGTGTAGGGACAGTGTTTAGATTTGACTAGCCCAGGACTTGAGCTGGGGGTCCGATGTATACCTGAGCACTTGTACTGGGACGCCGTTCCTGAAGAATCTTTGACGGCATTGTTGTCGACTTCGAGCAAAGATGATGCTGTTGTGGCTAAGACTTCTTCAGGTTGTGGTGGCACAATTCAGAAAGCACAGGTGGAAACCATGCGCACTGCGCTTGTCGGCATGACATCAGAGGCACACATTATACAGCAGTCAGCACCTTTTGCCCGGTACGCTACAGGCGCTTTGCACAAGTGAAACTATGCTGTCTGAGCTGCATATGCTTTCCTGGAATCCGGGGGTACTACGTGCACCCTCTGAAGGATCGAGGGCTTACACATGTTGTCTGCAGCTCAGAGCCCACGCTCGAAACGGGCATTGTCACTACAGCCAATTCGCCACTGCTAGGCCATGTACAGGATTGGAGCATTCACGATGGCTAGCGGTGGCAGTTTTGCTGTCATCGGGGGCAGGCAAACTGCCAAGATTGCTGTTACGCACCGCTCCCTCACGCAGCCCGATGACGACCCATCTGCTGAACAAGAATTAGTGCGCATGCAGGATTTCGAAGCTAGGTCTGCCTTATCTTGTCCCCCTGACCTGCTTTGTGGCGGTTGAATCTGGATGTATGCCAACCAGACACCGCCAAGGGGTTTGCTGCGATGGCATCATGCTTCTGTCTGATGCAGGACAGGCGCAGCTCCACGAAAACGTCTAGCTAAAGGCAAAGGCAATGACCCAAACAAGAAGGTCAAGCTGAAGTCAGACGAGCAGTGGACGTGGGAGCAGTCACAGCAAGCAAATGAGTCCACCATCACAGACCTGTGCAAGTCACATGCCTGCTCTAGCCACCTGGTGGTGTCAGACATCTGTGAAAGAATACGTTCTGGCCGAGTCAAAGTTGAGACAGTACCTGTGCGTCTCCTGTCACCACTCCTTTCCGCGGCTTCAGCTTCTGAATATGCTGGCATTATAGGCTCAGCTATTTTCATGGGCTCCTTCCTTTCCAAGTTCGTTGGGAACGCCTGTATTGGTCTGCTACCATGTGGAGCGACCCTGCAACGTGCATCCTGTTCCTGGGAAGCGGCATCAGCAGTGGGGCACCCGCGAAGGAACTCGTTGAGTTGTGCCTTGACTTTCAGGCACCCCAGATGTTTCACAAGTCCAAGGACACTGCAGCCCTGTTCGACGGCGTGCTCGTCATTTACAGCAGCCACACGGCATCCCTCACACTGTTCCACTTGCGGGCACACCCAGCCGCGGACCCTTGCGGAGTCCACCTGCCATGGGAGGCGTGCGCCATGCCACGGTCGCCCGACGACGCCCCCGTCCCATGCCTTGCAGCACCACAAGCCAAGACTGCACAGGATTCGGGGTCAAAGGAGAATGAGCCAGTCAACACCGACCAGCAGGCCGGCTCCGCAGGCCGGGCTGCAGCCACAGGAGATGCGCCTCGCTCTGTCGCGGCTGGCGACGGTGCTGCTGGGGGGCGGCTGCCCGCAGCGGTCACTGCCAACTTTTACCAGAACCCGCAGTCAAACAATGGCGCAGGGGAACCAGGCGGTGCTGAAAGGGCTGCACCGGATGCTGATGAGTCCACTGCAGGAGCAGGGCGGAGCAGGCTGTGGAGAGCCGGCGACATGGAGGCGAACGAGCCTTCTCTTGGGCACGCCAGTCTGCACTGGAACACGTGCATGGTCAGCTCTGACTCTGAGCACAACCTCCCGTCCAGCAGCTCATGTTGGAGCTCAATGGCCACAGACTCCACAAGGAATAGGTACGCACACCGTTCATTGCACTGTCTGTAGGTCGTGCTTGTTGAGTTGAGACAAGTCACTTACCAACCTTTGGTGGCACTGTTTATCGTGCCCAGGCCCATCGCCATGTGTGTTTGCATGTGTGTTTGCATCTGCCGCTGGAGGCCATAGCTGCAGTCAAGGTGACACCCTCCCTTGCAGGTTTCTTGTGCTGCAAGGCAGCCGTACGCACAAGCACTGGCGGCTCTTCGAGTTTGTGCCAAAGAAGCCCATGCAGTCTTCCCCTGACCTGCCCCTGATGCAGGCATGCTGCCGGAATTACCGCTTCCTGTCGCGACCGCTCCAGGTGTGCTTCCATTGAAACTTCATCCCTGCCTCATCTGGTTGCCTCACCTGAGATCACCTGCCTTCACACATCTGCTTATGCTGTGCTTTGCCAGACTTCGGCTGTGTTGAGCCTCATGTGACAGCCTCAACTTACCTTGCAAAGCCACACAGCCCTGAATGCGCACCGGGACAGAATCTGCATTGTCCCTCCTGCACCATCACTCCTGGGTGCCCGAGATTGATTCGCATCACGTGGTGGCAATGACTCCTTGAAGCATCCTCACTGATCTCATGCTCAGGCAAAATGCAGGCCTGTTCGGGGCGATTTATTTCCGTCCGGTACAACGTGGAGTACACCGTGGTGCACGCGCAGACGCTGTTTGCATTCGTCTGTCCGGACGCATCTACTGCCGCCACGCAGCGGCCACAGGCAATGCGAGTGTACACACTCAATCTGCGGACAATGAAGTGGGCACTCTGCAGCCCACGCCAGGCGGACGGCGTAACAATGGCATATCCCATGCCCCGGATTCAGGCTGCCTGCACCCATCAGCATGGCAAGGTGCGGCTGCCGCCAGGCAGCCCCATGTAAACTTCCCCAGTACCT
Organism: Ulva compressa; assembly: GCA_024500015.1. Taxonomy (NCBI): domain Eukaryota; kingdom Viridiplantae; phylum Chlorophyta; class Ulvophyceae; order Ulvales; family Ulvaceae; genus Ulva; species Ulva compressa. The sequence goes on from JALKAD010000164.1 coordinate 385,560, forward strand.
GGACAACCCCACATGCATAATGCCGAAATGCCGGCTTGTTGAGTCTTAAGTGGAGCCATTAGTCCAAGTGTGTGTGTCCTGTGAATGGGGAAGACGTATGTTACTCGGACTTTCTCAGTCTTGTGAACTGGCATTTGTGCAATGCAACCCCCATGGGCAAGCTCAGACATGCTGGCGATGCTGCGCGTGGATTTGGAATCTATATCATCATTCGCGGTCTAGCTTCTGGTCCCGCTATAGAGTGGCTGACAGACACACATTTATGTCTCTACCGCTCATGCCACAGCTTGTGTAAGCCTCACACATAAGTCTTCGCGCTACCTGGATGCAAAGTGCTCTGCTCGTTTTGCTCGCGCGGGCTTACTCCATCATCGTCCCCGTGCACGCATTGACCACAACCACCGACATACACCCTCGTGCAACCCATCGTATACAGCATGTATGCAAGCATCTGCCCTGGGCCGCTGTAGCAGCACCCTGATTGAAACATTGCAGCTTATACACAGCATGCTTCGCCATTCATTTGACCCCTCGAGCGTGCGCCGTGCTTCTGTGTGCTTTGAAACTACAGCAGGTGTCATTGACTGCTGTTCCCGCGCAGGTCTACATGCATGGCGGCAGCGCGGTCGCTACAGGCCATGGCTGCCTCAACGACTTGTGGTGCTTCGACCTGGCCACAAGGGTGTGGAAGCAGGTGCCGATCGTCGGCTCCAAGCAGAGCGTGTCCAGCAAGCTCGCAGCCGTCCGCTGTGCACCGGTCGCCGCCTGCCAGCACACACTCGCCATCGACTCCGCCGGCTCACTGATCCTCCATGGGGGCACACAGAGCCGCGGGGAGACAAACCGGACGCTTCAGATTGCCGTGCAGCTCGTCAACAGCGTGCCAGGCGGCGTGCCGACCAACATCGCCATGGCCTGCCGCATCCGGCCCGCCGGCATGGTCGCCGCGCTGGCATTGTGCCGGTACGATCTCCACACCGTGCATCCTGGCTCTGCAGCCGTCAGCAGCCCATGCAAACGCGCTGCACAGGGTGTCAATGAGTCTCGTGCGGCGCTGCAGTTCAACATGGCCTGCCATGCAGGGCACGGATCGCGCGGGCGGTGCTGACCGTGTCCAAGGCCTCCGCTGTCATATGCATGCGCAACGCGGCGGCGGAGCAGCGGGTGTCCGCGCCGATCGGCGTGCTGCAGCTGTACTCCGGCATGCTCAATGACATGGTGCAGGACGGGGTGTTTGATGACGCGCTCGCCGACCCGGACGCGCCCGCCCCGGTGCTCCCGGTGAACCCGCGCCATGACCCCGGGGCGGTGCAGACCGCGCTGCGCTGGGTGATGGGAATGTGCACGATGCTGCCGCTAGACGTGCACGCCTGCGCGGAGGTGCTCAGGTGTGCGCCGCCTCAGCCACGCTGGCAATGGGACGGCGTTCGTTTGGCGCGCTGCCTGGTGTACCCGTGCCCTTAGTGATGTCATCTTGCGTGACTTCGATGCTGTGACGTTCGCAAGAGTGCTATGCGAGAGAGACCCGGGAAAAGGCCCGAAACAACTGCAAAATGCATCTTTCAGCATAGTTGGAGTGTGTTGCCGTGATGACTATTCGCTGCGTCTTGACAGTCCGCATTCAGGAGTGAGTCCATGTGTTACTCTGGTGCATACTGAATGTGATGGCACCCGGGAGTGGCGTGCGCAAGGCAGGCCTGCCTGCATACAGGCAAGCAGCCGATG
>JALKAD010000164.1:407318-419620 GCA_024500015.1 Ulva compressa
GATATCGTCATATGCGACGCAATGGACACCAGAGCTGCACCCGGTGGAACTGATTGTTAATTGTTAGGTTTGTGTGCTGCTTCTGCCATGCGAAAATTTTGCTGCCTGCTTCTTCCCTGGCGTTGGGCCCGGCTGCGTGTGTGGCCGTCGGAGTTGTGTGCTTTGCTCGAGCCTGCTCGTGCTTCCTCTGCTACCATGTCTCATGTAGTTGAGCGTGTAGACTGTTCTTCCGCCCCTGCCCACGGGGTCCTGTGGTCGATGCCCGTTTGGGTTTGTCGTGATGCCCAATTGGGGAGTCTTGGTTTTTGAAAGCGTGGCCAAACTGGAGGTGGGTGCATGCCTGGAGGTGGCTGCATGCACCTGGGTGCATTCATTCATTCATGCAGATTGTGATGGCATTCATTCATGCAGATTTAGATGCAATTGCTGCCAGTGCTGAAGACAGCCACAAGTGCTATATTGGCATATGGCTCGCTTGGCACATGCACGTTTGCTTTCGTGCTGGTCCGTTCTAGCATTGGCTCGTGCGGAGAGTGGCCTTGGGGCTTGTGATGGTTTGTCTGTTTGCCGGATGACTGCTCTGTTGCCTCGGCGCTGTCGGGTCCTAGATGTAACACATGCACAGCATCTGAACATCTGCTTGCTGTAGCAGAGTTACGGAAAGCCCTTGCCTTGATCATTGCATGCCTAAACGCTTGTCCACTAAAGGTGCAGGAAATTGAAAGTGCAGGAGAAGCCTGCAAGAGCATGAGGCCGGATCACTTGGTCACGCATCCGCTGCACCGGTAGAGCTGTTGGCGCCACGGCCAGCTCTGATCGATCAGGCCTCCAGACTGCGATACCTATCCCGCGTGGCTCCAACACGGAGGAGATGATCTCCACTAATCACACATTCTAGAGCAAACTGGAGCATACTCCTGTAATGCTTCTCATCACAAGTACTTGATCGTAGCCGTGTGCACAGACGCGTCGGCGTACGTCCAGACGACCGCCATCGGACCCGACCGACGTCGGCGTACGCCCAGACGTACCACCAGCCGCCCTCGTGTCGGCCCCGACCGTGTCGGCCCCGACCGACATGCGCCAAGACCTTCTGCGGCTGGCAGGGCGGGCGGTGCTGCCTGGCCACACTGTCCCGTCGGACGTTTTGTAGGCGGCCGCTGGCCGCTGCGACGAACCGGGGGCTGCGGCGATGGCCGGCCCCACGTCTTTCCGTGCTCGCCCCCCCAGTCTTTCCACGGGTGGCCGCGGGCTGCAGCGGTATCGGTGATGCAGCGCCACGGGCGCCCTTCATGCCTCGCCCTTGCGCTCCTGACGGGCCGCAGTCGGGAGGCTGGTACGCCCCGCCCTGAGGGAGGGGGCGGGGGACGTGCGCCCCCGGGCTCTCATGGGCGGGGTGCCCGCGGTGGAGTGATCGGGCGGGGTTGGTTGCGGTGGTGGCGCTGCTGTTGGGACGATGGTGGTGGCTGTGCCTGCTGGGGGCGGACGGCGGTGCGGGGTGCGGACGGTCGCTGTGTGCGGCTTTGGCGTGGTCGCCGCGATGGTGGGGTGCGGTCGAATGCGCGTGTGTGGCTGCGGTGGTGGGGTTGTGTCAGTTGTGTCGGTTCGTTGTGGCTTTTGGCCTGGGACTGTTGCTGCTTGTTGCTGCCTAATTGCGGGGGTTTTGGTCGTCTGCTTTCCTGCTCTTGCCCTCGCTGCCGGGCTCATGCGTTCATCTCCGTGTAACACCAGCCGGCCGTGCACGGCCGTGGTCGCGTGGCCGCGGCGATGCGTCCGCATGACCTGCTGAAATTTGCGAGATGACTTGCGTTCACAATGGCATGCCTGCTCTGATGACGCGTGTCAAGCGATCAAGTTCGGTGCATGATGTCATACGGTGACGGACGATAGCCCATGCAGATTGGGCAGGCCAGCGGATGACACCTGATCTGTGTGAAGAAGGTGCATCCCTGTCAGCTGACGTCAGTTCAGCGCATCATGTGGAACTTGCGGTCAAACTTGTAGATGAGCTAATGCGGTCAAACTTCTAGATGAACTCGAGCCAGCCGTGGTGACCAGCGCTGCTGCAGCGTTCGTCAGACGCACAGCCCGCACCGACCTTCCATCACCACGCTGATGAGTTGTGATCACAAGCCTGTCGGGTGCGGTCTTCACGGAGCCACCGAAAGTTAATGGGACGTGCGCGTGTCCGGACAGCAGCAGGGGAGTTGGTCAACGCGGAAATAATCAGTGGGACCAGCGATCGTGTGCACGGTAATTTAAAAGGAACTCTTGGTATGACTCATACGCGATTGTCTGCTTGATGACATGCATCAGCGGCCCAAAAGCAGGGTCAGGGTACTTGTGCGTAGTAACCAGGCCACACCCTTACAAACAATGTTAATAGCTTACAGCACAGCTGGGGATGAGTGCGACACATGCAAAATGTTGCTCCTTTGCAGTCATGCGGCATGCTGTTCTCATCTATATGAGGGCGAGCTCTGGCTTGTGTGCCATGCCGAGTAGTCGCGGGTAACGAGCATTCAAGCGCATATGCGTGCCGGCATGGCCATGCATGGTGGACGACATGCATATACCCAGTGGTATGGCCGTAAGACCGAGGCTGAACGGATCCGAAGGACAAGGATTGCATGCGATATCATGTGCACAGTGAATCGAAATTTGGCTGCCACGTTCCTGCACTGCCAGGCCTGGCGTTGCTTCAATTGCTGCAGTGTCCTCCAGCTCTGGGTAGGCTGATAGTGACTACTTTAGGCCAGCATGCCATACCCCCCTACGTCATCAAATGAGCTACAGACACCGCCTTCTACGTCCAGTGAACATTCATGGACACACTGCGAGGACAGCTGCATGCATTCAATTGTGTGGGTTACACCGTTACGACCGTTTGAGAGAGCAGCCACTGCGATTGAAACCAAGTTGTCAGGCCCCCCACCAGGAGACAGGCGAGCCTGAGACAGTCTCCAGCACGCCACACAGGCCGGCTTCAACGGTGTACACCATCTCTGTACATTACACATCCAAAATGCGCAGCAGCCGCTGCATCCCCGTCCACCCTCCACCAGCAAAAACACGATCACCGCCCAGCCACATGATGGCCCATGCCACACGGCACAGCCCGGTCCCCCAGACACCACCTACCAATGACACCTCTGACACATCCTTCCCCGCCTCAACACCCGCGCATGCGCGACTACCTCACCAGTGCCGCAACAGCGCCCGCCACGACAGACAGCCCCGCACCCCCGGCCGCCTCGCTGCACCCGTTGCCCGTTGCAGCTGCCGCACTGGCCCCGCCAAACTCCAAGCTCCCTGCGCACCAGCCGTCCGCTCGTCTCGCGCGCTACTCTGCTTGATAGTACGACGTCTGCGTTGCGTTCATCCACCCGAGGACCTGCCCATCCACGATCGAGTCCACAAACGGCCCGGTCGCCGCGTACTCCGTCGCGGCGTAATCCGAACTGGCGCGTGACGCGGTCGGGCCCATCTGGCAGCTCATCGAGATGCTGGAGCTGCCGCTCTCAATGGCGTCCAGCGCGCTCAGCGGGCCGCCGCTCGCGTGCGACACGCTGCTCAGCCGCGACGTCCCCCCGCCGGGCTCCAGGCTGTTCCCAGCGCGGCCGTTCGCGGCGCCGTTCGGCCGGTCCGCGTCGCCCGCAGAGTGCGCCTGCGCGTCGATGCCCCCCCGGCTCGCGACAATGCCGCTGAGCGACGTGATGTGCGACGAGAGCTCCTTGATGAAGGTCGACGCCGACTGCCGCTCCGGCAGGCCATGCATGTCGGCGCTGCCGAGCCGCGCCGGCCCGACTGGAGCCGCGGCCGTGTTTGCGGTGACGGTCAACTCCGCGACCATGTCCACCGTGCTCGCCGCCTCGCCGTCATCGATCGAGAGCTCTGACACACCGGCCTGCGAGCGCGTGGGTGACGCGCCGGACTGGCCCGTGCCGAGCGTCTGGGGCACAGCAGACAGCGACGACACCTCAGTGCGGCACGTTGGGCTGTCCCGGCTCCCAACCTCTGCCACGCCGTCCCCGGCCGCCTGCACGCAACCAGCCGCCATTACAGCATGTGCACAGCGTACACAGCGCTGCGCCGTCTCGCATCTGGCCACGCGAGGCCCCAGTCTAAGCAACTGCCACACAGCCTCACTGGACATGGTGCGCAGGCAACTCCCCCTGACAATTGCCGCATGTGATACCGCAGCAGGCAGAGGGCCATGGGGTGCCTCGCCCGCAACCTCTGGGGTCTGTGACAAACAGCCGCAGTGTCGGAACCGTCAAATGGAGGCAGGCAGCAGGCGCACCATGGACAGCTGGGCTCTCGGGCCGATCCGCACCGGCGAGCACGACACAGCGTGCGCAGCAGGCTTGCCGGGCGTGCCGCCGCGAGACACGACTCCCTCTGCGGCCGCGTGCGCCGGCGTGCGCTGCTGTGCGGCCGTCGCCGCCGCCGGTGACTTGGAGGGCGACTTGGAGGGCGACTTGGAGGGCGACTTGGAGGGTGACTTTGCAGGTGATGCCGACTTGGATGGAGATGCCGACTTGGTGGGGGAGCGAACTGGGGACGAGCTCGCGGACCGTGACGAAGCCTTTGCAGGGCTCTGTGGGCCGGGGGACTTGGATTTTGTGGGTGACCGGGAGCGTGACGTGGACGGCCGCGGGGACGTGGTCGGTGAAGCGGCGCTCGCAGCGACGGGAGCGAGGGGTTCGGCTGGCGGGGAGCCGGGTGAAGCGGTGGTCGAGGGCTGGGGGGGTGGGGAGGTGGAGGCGTGCGGCGCGAGAGTCTTTGTGGATGGGGGGGACCTGCGGGCGGCGGCAGTCTTGCGCGTGGTGCTTGACGCGCCAGAGCCTGCGGAGCTGGAGGCGACCGGGTCGCCAGGGCGCCGGGGTAGCGCGGAGGCCCTGCACAGGGCACTGCTGCTGTGGCAGATGTGCAGGAGCGCGAGTGTATAGCGCGCTGTAGCGTCATGCAATGACTGTTGCTTCTGTACGAGCACAACGGTGGGAATCGTGAACGGGGCGAGCAACATCAAGAGCTCAAAGCCCAAGCGTAGGGCCGCAGACGAGCGACGCGTGGCCTCGGCGCATAATCAGCTTGGTGTGCAGAGACTCGTCTGCAAACCTTGCCGACCTCAAGCAGTGCCACGATCACGCGAGGCGGCACTATTGATGTGCTGAGTCTGCTCACAGCAGAGCGGTCGCTCCCGCACACAGGCGGCACGTTCAGGCATTGCACAGTGCTGAGCGCCAGCTGGGCAGCACAAGGGCGCACCTCAGGGCAGGCACGCTTGTGCCGAATGCTGACGTGCCGGGTGCGATGCTCTTGCGCTGCTCCGTCTGCTGCTGCCGCTGCTGCCGCCGCGCGACGGTGGCCTTACTGACCCAGCGCGGCTGCGCCGCCGCCGCCGCCGCGCCGCCGGGCGCCTTGTGCTTGTGCACGTCGAGCGCGAGCTCAAACGCCGCCTCGGAGCGGCTCGAGGAGGAGGGCGCCAGCGTGGAGCTTGGGTAGTCCCTGCCTGCATGCATCCGCACCACTCACTGCCGCCCAGCATGCCGACAAGACATCGCGTGACAGCTCGAAAGCAGACACTGTACAGTAACACTAGACACAAAAACCCATACAAACAACAGTGCCACATATGACAAGAAGCGGCATGTGGCCAGGCGCACGGTGCAGCATGCAGGCGGGCGCGGCGCGGCGCTCAGGTGCCTGGCGTGGTGTGGCAGCGAGCTGGCGCTGGAGTGGTGGGGGCTGAGCCTGAACAGGCTGCACCAGACGAGAGCACTCACACGCCGGACCGGGCATCGTTGCTAACAGTCACAGCAGGATGCTGGATCGCACGGTCCAACATCACAGACGCGACCGAGCACCGCTCTTACAGATTGGGGGTGCCCATGCGGGCTGAGTGCCACCAGGCATGCAGACACGCGGACCCTGCACGGGGTGTGCAAACAAACAGGGACACCGGTCGGTGGCATTGCCGCTCATGCATGCAGGGCCGGCGGCAGCGCGCACCGCTGGGTGTCGTCTGCAGGCGGCGCTCCCGCCGCTCCCCCAGGCCCTGGCCGCCGCCCGCCGGCGCAGCGGCCACCTGGCCCTTGCGGTACAGCAGCGGGTCCCGCCGCACGATCATCTTCTGCTTCAGGGGCAGCCCCGTGTCCAGCGGCGCCTTGCGCGCCGGCGACGGCTGCGCCGCGTCCTCCATCGACGCCCGCAGCGCCGCCGTCCTCCGCCGCGCGCGGCTCGCAGACGCCGGCGTCCACACCGGCGCCTTCTCCCGCACCGTCGGCCGCGGCGTCTGCATCGGGAAGGAGTGCCGGGTAGACGGCGCGGTGGACGTGCGCGATGGCGGCGTGCTGCGTGCTGGGGTGCTTGAAGCGGACGAGCTGGGGCTCGGCCGCGAGCGGTACGTCGCCGCGCTAGGCTGTGCTGTGCGGGGCTTGGGGGTGGCCGCAGCAGGCTGTGCTGCTGTGCGCCTTGCCGCCGTGGACGCGGCGGTCGGCTTCCGCAGGCTCCCAGGTGCACGCCGATCTTCTGCACGCAGGTGGACGGCTCAGCAACGGCGAGCCAGGTGTGCAGACACGGCGCTGCTGATGTTGGAACACTGTGGCGTGACACAGAGCGCCCGTACACGGTCGCACTGGCGGGCTTCATCGGTGTGCAACATGGGCGTACACCAGAGCCCTGTGGCAGCACAGCGTGCTGCGACGTGCTGCGACACACAGGGAAACATGCGGGCCACGGTGCAGAGCAGATCCGTACCACCAGGCAGCCCCGCAGAGCGTGAGTCGGCCTCCCCCCCCTTGCCCCGGTGCCCCACTGCCCGCTGCTGCCCAGGTTGCCGCGCCAGCGGGCCACTCGCCGCAGCCATCCCGCCCCGCCGCCCGTGCCGCGCGGCCAGTGGCACCGAGCGGCTGTCCTCCAGGGAGCTCGACGCTGCCCCACCCGCCTCGTCCTCCAGCGGAATGCTGGCCGACTGCGCGCCCTCCTGCCAATCCTCCGTGCTCCGCTCCTCGGCCACACGCTCTTCCCCACCCCACTCCTCCGCGCCCCGCTCTTCTTCCGCTGCCCCACCGGCGGGCGGCTCCTGCACCCCGGTCGGCGGCGTGCCTGCCACCACGTCGGACAGCCCGTCCCGCGCCGCATCTGCCTCAGACGGCGCGGCGCGTGCTGTGTCCAGAGGGTCCTCCACAACGGGCTCCAGTGCCTCGCTCGCGCTGGCATGCATGCCGGGAAGCGCGGTCGCAACGCGGGGGCCGGGCGAGCCGTGGAGCGCCCCGGGCTTTGGTGAGCTGTGCACGGCCGCCGGAGAGGTGGAGGCGGTCGCCTGTGAGTTGGGAGACACCCCCTGTGACGCCCCCTGAATAGCACCCCACTCCATGACGCGCAACCAGGGCATCAACACACATGTCGGCGGCGCGCAGCCGGCAGCGCACACCAGCGGTCGTCATGCTGGCGCGAGCAACTGCCTCACACAACTCCAGAGGAAGGGGAGCCGCGGGGCGCACCTTGGAGCGGTCGTCGGCAGCGGGGTCGGTCGGGTCGTAGTCGTCGAGGTCTTCAGAGGTGAGCGAGCTGTGCGCGGACGCGCGGCGCTCGAGGCGCGGCTGCGCTGCCTCGGTGTTTTCGGACAGCATCGACGACTGCCCCTGCCGCCTGCACGTGAAACACCGCCTCACGCGTGATCACGCCCTGCGCCACAGCCGGTGGCTGACACCCGTGCCACAGCACAGCGCCGCAGCACAGCGCCGCAGCAAAGTGGCACGCACGGTGCGCCGTGGCGTGTGCTGAGGCCGGCCGTGAACCCTGGCACGACCGCAGCACAGCGCAGCAGCCGGCGGCAGGCGGCCTGCTTTCCAGGGGGATCCCAGGGCAGTTTGTGACCTACGGCGCGGCTTTGGGGGCACAGCGGGCTGGTTTTTGGGGGGCTCTGGCCCAAAAAAAACGGGGCCGGAGGGGCGCACTCGTCGTAGTGCGCGAGGGCGAGGTCTCCTGTGCTGTCCCCCGCGCTGCGCTCGTGGCCGTGGGCGCGCGGCATGTGGCCCTCCGACAGGTTGCTCATGCTCTCAAGGTGCACGGCCTCAAGCTCCGGGCCCTTGCCGCCGTCGGGGCCATGCGCGAGGTCCGCGGGCGCGCTCGTGAACATGAGCGAGTCCTGGTAGGAGGAGACGGTCGTCAGCTGGTCGAGGCCTCCGGCACCGCGCGCCCCCGCCATCTTCTCCGCCGCCAGGCCCGGCACCTCGATCCGCATCTGCACGGCCAGCTCGGGTCGCCTCGGCTCACCGCAGCCTCGTGTGCACGCGCGCCGCAGGACCCAGGACCCTAGCACCTGCCGACGGGCTGCAGGCAACCACCTGCTCGGTGGTGCGCCTGCGTCGCTCGCGACGCCGGGGGAGCATGCGGCCGCATGTCACCTGACCGCTGCAGCGAGCGTGGCTCGTGCAAGGCGCAGGCGCCACACATGGGGCCGCTGTCCGCTGTCACACAACCAATGCAATCACGGATGTTGGGAGCTGAGTTTGGGATCGCAGTCGGCTGGGCGCTGGCGCAAGCACACGGCCGGGTCCACGCACCTGGACCTGGTACACCTTGCCAGAGGCGGCCCCTGGGCGGCTCGGGCGGGCGTCGGTGACGACGATGCCCTTGTAGCTGCCGTTGCACATGGTGCCGATGTCGAGGTAGAGACTGGCGAGGCGCACAAAGGGCGCGGCGGCGTCAGCGCCGGCCGGCTGCGCGTCGATCGCGATGTGGACGGTCTTTGGCAGGAACTCCCGCTGTGCCTTGTACAGCGTGTGCTCGACAGTCACGCCGCCATCCAGCTGTGCACACGCGTCCACGATCGGCACCGCGTCTGACCTGCAGCAGACAGCCTGTGCCGTCGACACACAGATGGGATGTTGGGCAGCGGTGTGCGTGTGGCATGTGCGACGGGAGCAGCTAGTCGTGGGGGGGCTGCAGAGGCGGTGAAAACGTGTGGTGTAGAGGTTGGGCAATGCAGCAGCACCCCGTGCTGCGCTGACTAGTGAGAGTGCATTGCCCAATCTCTACATTTCAGAGGCGGTTGCATGCTATAATGTGGGCACGGCAGCATGGATGGACCTGTGGACATGCTGGGCTGCTGTTGTGTAGCTATCTGTTTGCCCCGTCAGTGAGTTGCACGAGTACGATGTTTTTAACGGGTGAGCTCCCGGGTGGCAGGTCTGCTTCACCGTGCGACCTCTTCATGTGTATGTCTGTGTGCTCTGAGTCATCGCATGGGCTACGCCTGCTATCGGATGGTCGAAACCCCACCCCATGAACTGACGGCCGCACGCGCCACAGTGAAGGTGATGCGATGCTGCACTACCTCAGGCGTTGCTGACTGCACTGCGGCAGTGTCCTCTAGCTGGCTACGTTGCACGTCACACGCGACATGATCTCCACAACCACCGCTGGGGCGCATGTCACACTGTGCACGCTGCAGTGTACATGCCTCACTCACGCTGTACTTATTGCACAGCACACAATCGTGCATCACTCTCTGCTTGGCGGAGCTCTTGCACTGCACACAATCGTGCGAGCAGAACACGGTTGATACGTTCTGAGTTTAAGTAGATCTGGTGTTTAGTGCAAACTCAAGCTGGAGGCTCTTGAAACGGAATGTTCATAGCTGGACACTGGAAAGCTCACCATTGCACAGTTCATGCAATGATCGTGGGATGCACTGAACGCATTATGAGACCTTGGGTGACAGGCCTTGACTGCATGAGGCTTCTAGCCACGGCATTGCCAAAAAGATGACTGGTTGGTGACAAAGCTCATACGTACAGATGCACAGCCTTGAAGAACACAATCACCCTCAACCGCATCTTGCTTGAGATGTCCGGCCTGACGCCGCGTGCAACCCTTCCGGCCCAACTGATGTGCACGGACAGCTCTCAGCCCAGCGCGGAGCGGCACTCTCACTAGTCAGCTCTCCGCTAAAACTTTCATTACAAGTGCTGGTATGCTGGAGAACGCCGAAACAGACCGATATATTTATGACGAAACGCTGAAGAGGTTTGTTTGTCCAGAACGACCTGAGAGTGACATGATTGAACGGTGGGCAGCTGCATACCGTGTCTGCTTGCCTGTCCCCGAGATCCACACAATCCGCACTGCGCTCCACGCAGACTCCACATTGTTGATGCGAATATCGTAGTATACCACCTGATGCTTTTTGGCAGCCGATCCCCGGGCAGTCCTGCCGATGCGACGAATCAAACGATCAAACAGCATGCCCGTTTCAGTCCATACGTGATCCGCAGGTCTTCAAGTTGACTGCATAGAAAGCTGGCCTGCTGACGACTGCAGAGACATGTCCCAAGAGTCACGCGTCACGACTAACAAAGCGGGTAGAGCCGGTATCTCAGAGATACAGAGCAAGTCCACGAGGCAAGCTGATAAACACTATTCAAAACACGGCGTTGGACTTGCCTTTCTCTTGTTGCGCTTTGCACAGGATTTGGCAGCGCTTGTATCGGCGCAAGCGATGCATGCTGCACTGCCACGCGCCTCTTCTACATGGAAAGTCGAGCCATGCTACACAAAAGGGTCGAGTGTAAGTATATTTGAGCTACGGCTAGTGGTCCGTGTACATCTACAAATTTATACGTCGATCATAGCACAGTTGCGGCAAGATTTCGATTCCGTCGTGAGCGGTCCTAATGCTGTGTCAAGGAACTAATTTTCTGCTTCAGCTATTGTGAGTCCAGCCACGTACGCGCCTGGCATCGTTCTTTTGTTTTTTCGTTTCCATTTGCGCCTTGCATCCGGTCATCACGGACAGCGCAGTGCTACCGACTATAACGACTCTCTCGAAGTCAGCGAGCTGTGGGCCCGCGGCCGCGGTCGACGTTGGACGTACCCGAGCAGCTGTGCAGCACTTGGCCTCGTTATCCTTAATTACCAAAAAAAGTCTGAAAGTGCCAGTCATGCGCATGCTTCAATCCCCATAACCGTCACCAACCCGATCGCTGAATCGCAACTGCAGAAATGCACCAATGACACACTACGGAAGGGCACAGGACAGTATGATATTGCCAGGCAGAACCACAAGAGGGATACAACTGAGTATGTAGTGCTTCTGCGCGGTATCCATCAGGAATGCCCAGTCCTTACAGGACTGTGTTATCTGACAGTCCACACAGCCACGGCCGGTCGGTCAGAATAGCGTGGCTCAACAGCGCACATGACATGAGTGGCTGCAATTCGCAGCGCAAGGTCTTTCCAACGCCGTGTCAGGGCGATTGGATCACAAGCTTACAGAGCCGGGTTCATCAAATCGTGAACGTGGCTGCAAATCGACGGGGCTAAAGCAGTGACTTGCTTAGCCAGACTGAGAGACATAGCAATGTTGATGGACGCAGGCAGGGATGTGGAAGTCTAGCCAGGGCCAAGGAGCTGCTGGCGCAACCACACGACCTGAATGGGACCTGGCCACATTGGATTTTTGTGCACATCTGTTGACGGCATCTGCGGTGATCGACGGGCTGTTATCTGAAGTGTCCGCTGTGAGTGTCCTGATCTGGCAGAACCTGTCTGCGGACTCGCGGTCGGAGCCTGTCTGGACGTGTCCGGGCAGAGACAATACTGATAAGTGCGTTCGAATGGTAGCTGATGCATGATTCAATTGTTTTAGTTCAGTTATGCCTGCCAGCGCACATGGTCCTACGCACACGGTGCTACCAGTACGCAGTCTGCCTCGTCGAGCTTATGAGCTCCGGCACCGCGCGGCAGTGGTACGGTGTCTTCATCAAGTCTCAGCGACGCTGCGGAGAGCATTGTCTACTGTAATTTCGTATTGCACGTGGAATGTCGGGGTGGGTGCCCTGGGACAGTGCGTAGAGCTTACTGGAAAGATGCACCGACTTGTTGCAACGTAACGTTGGTGACTGGTGCACCATGGTAGGAGGCTCAAAGGACTTGACAAGTTCGTATCGGCCGAAGCAAACAACTGTGATGTAACGTAACTACATCCATCGAGCTACAGTATTTGTACAGCCGTGGAACCTCATGTGCACGACCGCAAAACTCATACACGCGCATTCGGATGAGGCTTCCTAATTTCCTACATTTTTTTTTATGTGCAAGTTGAAACCAATGGCTTTGCATGCGTCACATTGTTGGCTTGCGTGCGATTGCGCAGAATCACCCGGATGCACCATGGCCCTATCTCTCGAGATATGCAGGGCCTTGCCGTTGAGTGTCTACAGGGCAAGTTAGTCGACCACTCGCGAGTACTCGTCGCAGCCAATCAACAGGCATTCTGCACAACGTAGCGC
>JALKAD010000164.1:433120-443191 GCA_024500015.1 Ulva compressa
TCAATGCAGTAGCACATGTACAAATACATTGTTACATGCATGGTCAATGGTCTCTCAAGCCCTTGTCCTACTGGGCCGCATGCTTCCATGCTGATGCACAGGGGAGGGACGCATAACCTGCATGGTCTAAGGCTCCTGGCAGGCATGACAATGTTGATTTGGGGTCATTGCCAGTCGCAGCACTCCTCTGTACTGCTGATCGATGTCCTCATTGACAGTCCTGAAAGCCTGCTAAAAGCTATGCCAACCTCTCGAACATGGTTGACTTGTCCACAGAAAACGGCTGAAAATCTTCACTCGTCATTGTATCGCGGTGCTGGGCGATCCATTTGCTCACCTTACGCTGCCTTTTTCTTCCGGGGTGTGGGAAGAACAGCCCCGAGTATGCACAGCCCCAGCACATAAGCATGAGGGACGAAGTAGAACGCTCTCCATGTGGACCAGAAAAGCTCCCACCGTTGGGTCAGAAATGGCTGACACAGCACGGACAGTGGCGCATGTGCCAGGATCCACTTAATCACGTTCCACGGTGCCGATTGCACGACTGCGGGAGGCAGACGCTGCTCTTGTTTGTAGAAGACTGCACGCAAAGGTATTCGTCAAGTACAGGTCGCTTGATCGGGAGCAGTCGTCGTGAGGAATTGTCAAGTACCCCCCCGCCGGAATTGAAACCTCGTGCAAGTGTCACACAGAATGGCAGAATGAAACGGGGCCACCGCCCTCACCACATCAGGCAGCTTACTCATACGGTGATGTGTTTGGCCTGTGCAGCATGATTGATCACCCAGACCAAGACCTGTCAGAACTGCGAGAAGGGTGGGAATGTTCAGGGTGTGCCAGTCACAGACGCTGATGCGATGTGTGAAATGCACTGGATTTGGCAGCTGTGGCCGCACCTTTGGAGGACTGGAACAGGAAGATGGTGCTGAAGAAGAACAGGAGGTGTCCCTCCCGCAGCCCGTGCCACAGGCCGCTGACCATCTGCGTTGTTGCCAGGCCAAACACGCCGCCGCCAAAGCGCTCGTACACGTACCGCCGCAGGAAGAAACCGGTGTTGATGTTCCAGAACCGTGGCGTGATGGCGACACTGGTACTAGTCTCCATCTACAAATCAGGACGAGGAATGCTCCAAACCATGCTTTACCTTCAATGTTTCTGGCACCTGACCTCACTGGCAGTTTGCTCGGCAATCAGCACCGCTTGGCCGCAATGGTGGCTGGACCATGTGGCCACACTGGGACCCAGTGGTGTCAGTGGCACTGGCAACACACCTGATACGGGTCAGCGTTCTGATACCGGTCAAACAGTGGGCCCTGCTTCTTGTCTGGCTCAGCAAAGCCATTGAAACCAAATCCAGCAGCATTCAGGCCTGCCTCTGAGAGGCCCCAGATGAAGTAGTACTGGCATCGCTTTCCGATAGCTACAAATGACACCCAAGTCAGAACAGCCCAAAGCACAGCAAAAGCACTGATCCAGGACTCACGGCTCTGGGCGGACATGCAGGCGTGTAGACACCTCAGGAGACGGAAGAAAGGTCACTGAGGCTAGCATATTCTCTCTGCACCGCAGAGCAGCTACAGTTTGCAAGACTGGCAAGAGTGGGCAGCTGCGGGGACATCTGTGTACTTGGTTGAGGAACAAGTGCTGTTTGTGTACATACCCTATACTTGCAAATTAATGGACCACCTTATCGGAAAATTGCTCTCAAGCATGTACATTAAAGCTGCTGTATTTGGGAATGCGCAGCCAAAAATTTGGAGATGAGGGGTTCAATATTTGACGGGAGTACGGTATACTGTTGCAGTGTTGACAGTTCTGCGGGTAGTACACACGAATGTACATGGGCATGCGAGCACTGCCTCACACACCAACCCCATGCTTTGACATCCTGGATCGTCACTAGTGCTGCTGGACAGATCCGAACAGGAGAAACGCAGTCGCCTGGCGCAGCATTGTCAGTGAGGGCTGCAGGAGCGGGCGTACCTATGACGATGGCGATGAGATAGCGCTGAAGCAGTGAGAACTCCCAAACCTTGGGGGCCGTTAGCAGAAGCGGGCTGAAGTATGTGGTGACGCCGAGGTGCACCACAAGGAGTGCCACTGCTTGCAGTATGCACCTGCCACTCGCTGCCAGGGCTGGGGTGGTCATGCCTGGCGCAAACGCGGACTTCCACGGGCCTGTCCGTTTTGTGAATGCGGAATAGTCCGCAAACTCGTTGAATGGCCCCACGAGGAGGTTTCCAAATGAGTACATGAACGAAAGGTATTGAAGTAGTGTGGGAGGGGACTCGAGCAGAAGGGAGCGGCGCTCCTCTGTGAATGAGGCAGCACGTTTGGAGTGCCCATCAGAGATATTGTGTGCAATAGCAACTTGCTTCAGGACCAGGACCATCAGCGATCCTGTGATGTCGACCGCGCCAGTATCCCACAGATCTCCAGTTCTCTCCATGCTGCAGACATTCACAAGCTTGCTTGATTTGTGGACAGTAGTGCTGATGCAGCAGCAGCATGCAGCGGCGTGCAAACTCTCACCCATGACCTCGTATAGAAGTAGGGGGTGTTTACCTATCAGGGGAACCACTTGGGTCACCTAGGAGCAATGCTGGACCTGGGCCACGAGCATCGAACGCACAGAACGGCAGAATACTGAGTGTTCGCGGTGGACTTACCAGACGAGCATGAAAACGAATGAAAGCGTCCATGATAGCTTGCCTGCCAATCTCGGTGTCACCCTGATGGCGAGATAAACCATCATGCAAGATACCAGCGTCAACACGACTTGGTTGCCAAACGGGTAATATAGCAGCGCCAAGCCAGTCGCGAATGAGTAGACATGCCTCCCTGTAAGCATGCGCAAGACGCTGATGCTGTGTTACATGCCGTGCAGGAACACTGACTTGCTCAACAGTTGACGTCGGTATGTATAAATCAGATCGCTCGGCGCGCACCTGCTACGGATGGGACGTAACGATGTACTGTACCAGCCAGAATTGAAAGGAAAGTGGCAATGATCAAGCGGAGTAAAGATACGTGCAGCCCAGAATGGTGTGCGACGGACTCTTCAATCGCTAGGACAGGCACTGCGTTGATGCTGAGAAACTGATCCAACGGTTCATACCGCAGCCAGTCAGCCGGGAAAATACCCAGCTGCTTCTCAAAGATCATTTTGAGGTCAGGGTGCCGTCATACAACACGGTGCACGGCCAAGGACAACGATGTACATGTTTGAGCAAGATGCTAGTCGCCATCGCGGGGAGCCGCTGGTGGCGATCGAGCGGCACATGGCAACGTATTGCAAATTAATTGAGCAAAGGCGTGTCCTCGCAAAGGGACGGTCTGCGCAGTTGCACTCACAGACAAGATGGTCATGCACTCACAGACAAGATGATCATGGCCGGTCAGCCATGGTTGGGCACGAATGGCCACCAGTGCCCGAACCATTGAATGCCGCGGCGTCACTGGCTGCAGCCTGTTAACAGCACCCACAAGGACATGCCTGTACACCGGAACAAACGCAAGCATTGTGACAGCTCGTGTTTGCTTGAACTCAGATTTTGGTCTGGGACCTTTGCAGAGCAACCCACACGAGCGACTGCCAAAAATTTGATGCAACGACGCATGTTCATTGATGTTGGCGAAACTGCGCTTCGGCAGCATGTCTCAGTATGCACTGGTGGCAAATTTACAGGTCCAAAACCCTGTATCCCGGGGGAGAAATTCGCATTGAGACATACGGTCCACATGGAAGCTCTGATGAGATCTAAAACAGCCGCAGCGTGTGCCTGCAGTGGGGGCGGGGAAATGGCAGTCAACATCATCGCAACATAGAGCAGTGTATCAGCAAATTATCTTACAGGATGTTGAGAATATAGAGGATCCAAGCGGTCCACCAAGTTTGGCGATGAATCGGCATGTGCCAGCCTTGTCTGTTGGGAAGTTGCGCATGGCACTCCCACACTCGACCCAGCCACCTCGCTCCTGCCCAGTCTCCGCCATGCAGCTTGATCTATCCGAAAAGTTGACAGCAGGATTTTTAAATGATCAGTCCAAAGCCGGCAGATGGCACGCGGCTTGCAAATACTAACATGTGAGATCATGCCATTCACCCCACATATCATCACATTGCACATACTTGACTACATCCCGGCGCCTTGTTTCTTTCCGAGCAGGATGTCTTTCGCTTCATTAATTTTGGTTGCTAGATAACTGCTTCCACCTGCATCCGGGTGATTGGCCATCATGATTCGGCGGTGAGCTTCCTTGACAGCCTGCTCCGGTGCAGGTTCTCGCACAGATAGGATCAATGACGCTTCTCTCCTGGTCATCTCTGACAGGAATCCACCTTTGAGCATGGTTCTAGGAGCCTTGGCCCAGGCATTAATGGCAAGCAAGCCGGACCTGGTGGCAAAGGCAATAGCGGCCACACCAAGGCCCGCGGCAAATGCCGAGCTCTGCATGAAAAGCAAGTCTGGGATTTCAAAAAGTGTGGACATGATACACTGCGAGCAGAGGCACGAAATGGTTGAAGCACTACATGCTAGTTCCCAATTCTGGGCAGCCGTGAGCCACCAGTGTGGATATTTACGTAGTCCGTGCACACGTATCAGCCAGACATCATGCCTGCATACAGTGCAGGGGGCTGTGTAGATTGGCACACCATGGCCACCTGCCGGACGACCAATCTGCAGCAGGACAGAGAACCGCCAACTCACGGTACCACCGCACACGAGGCCAAGCAGAGCCAGACCCAGAGCGACAAGTAAGAGCTGACGGAGGCAAGCGCAGCACACTAGATCACTGCAGAGCCACTCCCTGCTCTCGATGTGGTTATCTGCAGCACCGAGCCGTTGAATAGACTGAACACGATGTCCGAAAGCATGTAATGGCTTTCTACAGTATCACATCATTCATGTCGCATGATTCGGTGTTTAGCACGGCTGCGTGGGTACCACCGTTGAGGCAGTTCAGGTTGAGTGATCCTGAGAGGCCTCTAGACTCTGGAGGCCTGCACACCCACGTGGCTTCGAGGGCGATGGATCGCAGTGCGCTCGTGAGCTATCGCTCGCTTATCCTCTGAAACATTGCACATGGCTTGATAATGATCGACAGCACCTGTACAGCTCAGTGATTTCATGCCTTGCCCATGTTTGCGTGCTTTGCCTCTGGTCGACTGTGAACACGCTATTCGTTTCATTCCATTGTCCACGGCGTTGCGATATGTTCATGGATTCCCGGTGGCAGCACACTTAAATAGACGAAGAAGAACATACAACATAGCAAAATTGGCTACATCGCCTGATGAAGCATGCCGCCCAAGAGACTACACCAAGGCGGACATACCGGCCTGCCTGATACAGATTTGATTGAGGCAGCGTTTATGGCCTTGTCGCATGGCGCCGACGATGCTGATGCAACAGTGATTTTCAACTTTTTCGAAGTACGTCGATGTCACTAGCGGCACTTGAAACAGTCTTCACGGCTGCGCATCTACATCTTTGGCCAGGTGAAATCAGTGCTACGAAACGCAACTCAGTGCTGCCACACACGCAGACAGTTCACCCAAGCACATATCGCCTCCAGTCGGTGCGTAGAGCCATCAGATCCAGCAATTCGGGATATGTTGATCGAGCCGGCTTCCGTGTTGCTCTAGCAGCTTTCCTTGCCGCCCCGCCGGACCCCTCTTTGCACAGCATACAGCCGACCCTTCTGAGATTCAAGCTTATAGACTCCTTACGAAAGGTGGTAAGGTCTTGTACATTGTCCAAGTTTTTCAGACGTGATCTTGCTACCAAAGAAGGCGCAACATTGTACAAGCCCATGCCTGGCGGTGCCAGGAGCAAAGTCTGCGCTGGGCCTGGAGCTCAAAAGATGGCGTCAGTTCTCCACAATGTTCAAAAGAGTCGCGGACGCCACCAGCTGCCACATCATGCTCCCGGACACCGAAGCCCACAGGTGTGAACGGCATGTTGCACATGCACTGTCAGGCCACTGTACAATCTGCAGGAGCCTCTGTCGTTCTTTCGGATCATTCTCAGGATGCGGAGCACACAACAACTTTTTGTGTTGTGCTTGATACCAGAGCCAAGTCCCTCAACAGCGTGTCAACTGGATCCAGCAACCCAGCCATAAGCCTTGCAGTGCGCAGGAAAAGAAGCAAGAGTACGTACAGAGGTTGAGCCAGCTGGCACCTCCAATGCGCTGCGCTGCTGCGCAGAGAGTGTCAGCTGCTTGTGGTGTCACAGACCCAGAGCTTGCGGCGCTGTCAGACTCGTCATCACCCGGCATAGCGGACCAGCGCTGTTCGATTGGCACCGAGCTGCAGCGCCTCTTCCCCAGCGCACTGCTCACTCCAGAACATCCGAACCAGGGAGCCATACATCATCATGGACTCGGGGGTCACAATTCCCACAGTGCCAAATGTGGGGAGGCAGACCCCACTGTACAAGCAGCAGGCGGCTCAGTCGTGCCTCTGGATCATTCTCAGGGATGGGCAGCATTGCAGGACATCTTGACTCTCCCAGAGACCGCATCCGGTGTGTGGTCTGCCGTGCCTGTGTCACATGCTGTCCTGATTTCGGGAGCTGTTCACTATACTCGATCGGATGCAACACGTGTCAAACACATGGGGGTCACGTATGCATGGGGATCGCCTCGTCACTGCATGCTAGCCCGAAGCTGCTTCAGTCAAGCAGTTTTGGCGTTCATGGAAGCTGTAGCTAGCAGCAATTGACAGCTGCCGCGCCACGCCCGGAAATCCGGGTGGGAGGCACAGACATTGCAAGCCAAGTTCACTCTGTTGTACCCACTAGGGCACGCAGGGTCCATTTGTCATCGCTCACCCGGGCAGCAGCGCCCTGTCCCGCACACCAGCAAAGTTTGTGCCTGCACTGTGTCCAGGCGGCCTGCCGGCCGGCTGGCACAGTCCGGCAGGACCGGCGCAGCTCCGCAGCGCGGGCTCGATGTTTGACGAGCTCATCGACACCCCCTGCGGCCACAGCGGCGGCTACGGCGATCTGCCGCTCTCCCTGATGCACAGCCGCCACAGCGACAGCGGCTCCGAAGGTCGCCTCACTGATGCTGGGGTCGCGCTGGAGCTCGGCGCGGCCAGGGGGCCCGCACGTGGCAGACACCTGGATGTGTCTCTTCGCCGGAGCGGCAAGAAAACTCTCCGCATTCGTGAGCCCCACAGCGCCGCGGGTGGTGACCCTGGTGAGCACTACTAATGTTCTGCCCGCATGAGACGCATGGCCGGTGTCAGCCGGGATCTCGACATATCAGCAGCAGGCCTCCAGGTGTCTCTGCACCACACACTAGACTTCACAGCAGCCGTTCCATGTGTTGCGCTTGGGCAGCAACACCTGGTCTCCCGATGCTGGGCCACACCTAAGGGGACACCTTGCTGAGCTGGCCATAACACGTCTGGAAATGGAATTTGTTGGATGGGTGTGGGGGCAAACGACTGTAGCGACTAGCATGTCTGTGGCACCTTTTGAGGCTGACAGTCTACATGCTCAGCCGCTCCCGCCAGCTTTGTGGATCAGTGCCGGCGTCTCAGTGCCGGTGTCTCCACTGTTGACATGAGTGCCGGCACTGATAGCACTGAGTGCTATGCCAGTGCCGGCGTCTCCGAATATCAATCTCAGTTTGCAAGCCCTGTTTCACGCCCGGGCGTTGTTGCTCGGTGCTCCTGCGTACAGCCTCGCCGCCGTGCAGGACCTTGGGGAGGCGCAGCAAGCCCGGAAAAGGGCATGAAAGGCACGGCCATTCTGAAGCGGGCATCAGCCGCCGCAAAAGTCGCGCACTGCGTCACCCTGCTGAACAGCCGGCAGCGGCCGGCACTCAGCGCAGCAGCAATGGCAGCTGAGCAGGCAACCATAAGGTATGGCCATGCACTGGCACAATCCATACAGCGCTCCGCTCTGCCATCCCGTTTGCTTCGGTGCTAAGGACATGTATGGCTAGCCAGCTGTGGCTCTCAGTGTGGCGGTCATCTATGAACAGGCCGGCGTGTTTGGGCAATGGGCGGTCATCTATGAACAGCGTGTGTGGGCAGGCTGCGGAAGGAGTACTTTGCGACCATCCCGCTGGAGGTGCTCCGGCCGCAAACGCACCCGTGCTTGCACCACGCTTTTGCCACCACTGGCCGGCACACTGCTCCCGAGCGGCAGCGCCCTCGCAGCCACGCCACAGCATCCACAGCGCGCCCGGCGGCAGCGCACCCCACGTGGAGATGCCAGTCTAACCACGTCGGACCCGCCTCGTGTTCAAGATTGGCAACCGCACCCGGCCCGCACGGCAGCCGGCCGACCCCGCGCACGCAGTTTGGCCCCTCGCCCCCGCGCACCGCACCTGCGGCTCCGACAGCCGCACCGGCCGCATGCGTGCGTTTGGACAGCCGGGGGGACTTTCCGGCGGTGCTCGCAGCAGCTCGGGATGTGCCAGGGACGCCGCCGCGCGCAGTCGCCACTGCCGCTGAGTTGCGGCAGGTGCCGTTGGACCGGCGGTACCGGCTGCTGCAGCTGCGCATGGCGGCACGGTACAGAGAGCAGGCGTGGAGCGTGCTGGGCCCGCTGGCGCAGGATGGCGGGGGCAGTGCACGTGTACGCGGCTTGCAGGCGGTGAGAGACGAGGGCCGGGTTGCCCGGGTTGTGCGGGGGCGGCACGAGGCGCACTATTTGACGTGTGTGCCGTAGCGGCCAGGCACATGTTGGTCTCGGGTTCGTGGACAACGACTGGACGGACGTTCGCATGGGTGATTCCTGCCGTGGAGGCCTCGCACATAGGACAGAGCGCGTCCTCTATGGACAGGGGATAGCAGAAAACGTGACACAATTGGACGTGATGGTGGCTTACATTCATGCCGAGGTCAACAAGACGCACCGTTTTTGGATTCTGGTCAACAGTAACAGAGGCAGTCTGGTGATGACAGTGGCTGACGACAGTTTCCAATGCAGTGTCATGCCTGGGGCAACTCCTCAGCAGGCGCCAGGGTGTTCCGAACTCCTGGCACGTTCGAGCTACCTGAACGAGGCCAAAAGATGATATTATTACTTAAAGTGGCCGAGAAATAGCCCTGAAGCAGCTACAGTGGATTCAAACGGCCTGTGGCATTCAAACACGCCATGGACCTTTTTTACATGAGCTTGCTACATCTCGAGTGGTCCAGTTTTGAGTCAGTTCAACAGTGGTATGGGTAATGAAGGTGGTGACTTTGTTCCAGACCAATGCAATCACTCACATTTATGAGATGAGACTGTGTAAGCGGCAGCTGCAGTATGTATGTATGATTACCGGGATGCATATTGTCAGGGGCCATTCACAGATTGGGCCGCACTATTATGATAGTATAATATAACTGTGCCATGGGCAGGGCGTAGCATCCCAGTGTGCATGGGCTGGGCGTAGAATCCGCCTGCCCTGCCTCCAGTAGCTAGCCTGACAAGCTGCATTGTGTTCCTGTGTGCCGGTTTCGACAGAAAGCGATATCTGATCTACTGTTGTGCGTCATGGCATGCATGAGGTTTTGCCGGGCCAAGCGATGGCTACAAGTGATCTTGCAGTCGTGGCAATCGCTGTCCAGCACAATGCGGACATGCCGCAATCAGCGCCCGTGACATAGTCAAGAACGTTTAACAGATGTGTATGAGTTCGCCTGACGGCTTCAGCTTTGGCGCGCGGGAAAGGCATTGCATCCGGCGAAGTTGCAATCTTTCCGACACGTGCAAACACAGGCTGTTGCTGTCCTGGCCTCCAGCCAGCCCTGATCCTCCTGAGTAAAAGCGATCTGAAATTCTTCTTGATTGATATGCGGTCATTGAATTGGGCATAGTGGTGTCCATCTAGCGGAGTCTTCCCGATTACCAACCCGGTCGACCACTGGAGGATTCACAGTACAGAAGCGTACTCGAGTGACGCAAGATGGGAATGTTCAGCCGTGTTCAAAATCATGGCGTCTCGATAGCATCTATTACCAACGAGGCGTCCAAGGACGCAGAGCCCAGGCAAGGGTACCGACTCGGCGAAGATGTGTTCTGGGACTGCTCAGAGGTATGCGACCTAGAAGTTAACTCT
>JALKAD010000164.1:445496-471574 GCA_024500015.1 Ulva compressa
ATCCAGTTTGACGATGGTGACATTGTGGAGTTCCTAGAAGGCCCGGCGTTCCTTGTCAAGAGTGCGGACACCACACACGCTCGCACTTCATCACAAGGCTACCCCTGCTCACCAATGTGTCCACATGCTCTATCGCGCGTGCTGTCCGAAAAAAAAACAAAAAAAAAACTCTCCGCCCTGTTGGGAGCGTCGGTCCGTACGCCTGCTGTGGTATAGATCGTGCGCCAGTCAGCTCATGATCACACCGCCGTTTCCATGTTTCCGTGTGTACATCTGCCATGACTGCATGTGCCTGCTTGCATCTCAGCCCCGATGAAGACATGTTTAGTACTCTGACCAATTCTGTGCACGCCGGCCCGGCGGTGGGGCGCCCGGCGGGGCAGCGCGGCCCGTTCATGGTGTCAGCTGCAGCCGGATCACCTCTGCCGCCGGAGCCGCGCGCGCACGCCGTGCTGCGTGCTACGGGACGCAGCACGGGCACGTGGTGACCCTGAAGGCGAATCAGAGGGGCTGGCTTCATGTTTGCCTGCACACACACGTGCCCTTATGCCTGCTCCCGCGGGATCCCGGCGGGTGACATGTTGTTCATGCATGTGCCTCTGTTGGTGCCGTCACTGCCGGTGTAGCTGCTGTCGTTATTTGCGAAATCAGCACAGCATCTGGCGCTGCCACGCACGCCATAGTAGCCAGTCGCTAACCGGCCCACTTGTTCGTCCGCATCGCGTGCTCCATCGTGTGCCGCTCTCACACATGCCGCGGGCCCGCGGGCGTGGAGTGTCCGCGGCGTTCACACGTTTACGAGGCACTGCGCCCCACGGTATACTGCCCGGCACGTGCAGCATCATCCTTTGCGTGTGCTACAGCCCCAATTCTGTTTTATCTTGACCCAGCGGCTGCTCCCGCTCTTCCTGTTCAGAGACCAGAGGCTCTGCAGGCGCCACCCTCACTGACATCAGCCGCGTGCAGGTGTGCTGAGCCTGTCCGACGCGCGAGGCGATATCGTCGGCGCGGCGATGCTGCGGCTGAGCGGCCCCGGCGGTACCCTCGCAGCACATGTCAATTTTGGCCCTGTCGCCGGCGCCGCGCCGCCATGCTCACGCACTGACGGCCTCAGCGGTTACATCGTGGAGCTCACGCCCGGCGCGCGCGCGTCCGCAGCGGGCGGCGCCGACGGGGAGAGCGACGGTCGCAGCAGCGGGCCGTCGTCGCCGCGGGGCGCGGGGTCGTCGCTCGCGCTGGAGAGCCGCTCCTCGGCCGCGTTTGACTCGGCAAGCCTGCATGCCGGGAGCGGCGATGAGGGGCTGCCGACGGTGCACGGGTCGCCGGGCAAGGGGCGTTTCATGGACAAGTGCGCCGCCCATCATCTGTCTTATACCTTGCTGTCTGTGGTGGATGACCCCCCATCAGGAGTTGGCGGCTTGTACACGGCGAAGAATCGGGATACTGTGACACAAATTGCATGATCAGCGTTCACAGGACATGGAGCCCTGGAAGGCGCATGTGGGTGTGCATGCAGCCCATCGCTGTCCTGTGCCTCCGCCGCGCTGTTGGAAACAGTGCAGCGTGCACAGTCCTAACAGCGGAATTTGGCGTTGCGGGTCACGTCATAAGGTTGGGGTGTGCAGGCTGCGGCGCGGACGCACGATCGGCCCGTCCGAGCGCCCCTCAGCACTGAGTCACATGCGCAGCGGCGGCGGCAGCTCGGCGCCGCTGCCGGCCGCGGCCAGCGCGGAAACCACGCATCACAGCACGTCGGGGTCCCTGCTGCCGTCAATGTCGTCCGTGTCGTCGTGGCTGCGGTCGACGCAGGACGGGGCTGACGGTGACGCGCCACCGGCCAACGCTGTCGCGACCTTCCGCGGCAGCTGGCTGTCGCACCTCGACCTCACGCCCAGCGGCGGCAAGCCGGCGCGGCTGTGGACGCTGTGCGATTGCAACCCGGGGGGTTTCAACAACGCGCCGGAGGGCCGGCGGCTGCCGACGGACTGCACCTTCCGCAAGGACATCCAGCTGCTGGCGGCCGGGGACGTGAAGGGGGCAGAGGCGGCAAAGCAGCAGATCGAGGAGCAGCAGCGGCGGCTACGCAAGCAGAAGAACCTCTCGTGAGGCCCCCCGTGGGGTCATGCAGTGGCCCCCCGGTGCCCCCGGCCAGTGGCGCGGGGGTTTGATGTACCTGGAGCTGCGGGTGCAGCACGATTGTTAGTGGTGAAAGAGACGCGCGGGACAGCCCCGCACGGTGTGGTTGTGGATGGGGCGGAGGTGGGGGGCGTCAGCGAGGATCCCGGATGACTTGCGTGGTCGACATTGTGGTGCTTGGGAGTGCAGTTGAGGCGGCTGGCTGCGGGAGCTGGTCGGTGTGCATGGCCGGGTTGGTGTGTGGGCCGGATCAAATAAGGAGCAGCAGTGACGCGAGGTACGTGAAGGGTTCCGCAGAACGATGTATGGAGACTCTCCATGAAGAGCGATGAGTGAGTGTCTGGTCTGGGGGTCAGGAAGGTTTGACATCTGACCGCTGGTCCAGGTTTTTGGATTGTTCGTGGAAAGTAATGCGCACCATAGGGGTGCCTGACACAGCGTTGGCCGGTGCGCGGCCGACGCCCGTATCAAGTCCGCAGCTGTCGGCAGGGGTACTGCATCGCACGGCAGGGGAGTTGTATGCCTTCGTCTTGCAGATGTGAACATAGCCCTTGCATGGACACTGTAGGATAGTTTCCAGAGCTAACTGTAACCATTCTGGGCTTTGCATGGTGCCACAGATTCTATGTGATCGCAGTCATGTCAGCTGCATGCGCACTTTGCACCTGTATCGGTCAGCAGCATGCTCGCATGCCTCAGGTGCAACTGCAAGCTCCAGTCAATTGCTTAAAACCTGGTCCCCCTTGTCGCTTACACAGCAACAGCACATAAGCTTCTGAGCGACCTGTCTTCCTCACAAGCATAGTGGCATCTATTTCAGTAGAGCAACACGATGGATGCACCGAATCTCATTACATCATGCCATGACAACAGCATACAGTGTCTACATGCACCTGGTGCATCTGTCAGCTGCACTTAGTTGCTGTCCCCATCCCGATCAAGCATAAGCGTTGATGCCCGGTCGCTGTGCACGAAAGCAGCCGCATAGTTGACACCGGTATTCTGGACACACTCCCACTTCCTGCTGACAGGGCTGAGCTGCATGCCGGTGAGGTGGGACATGGTCATGCCTGTGTCAGTGAACATCAGGGCAAGTTCTTCAGGCGTGATGAACTTGTTCCAGTCATGCGCCCCTTGTGGCACCATGCCCAGAATCCTCTCAGCTGCGACGATGGCGAGTGCATACGATGCGGGTGTTCTGTTGAACGTGGTGATAACCACGCAGCCATTCGGTGCAGTCAACTCACGCAGGGTCTGGCAGAATGCGAGTGGCTTGGAAACGTGTTCAATCACCTCAGAGGCGATCACAACATCGTATGCTCCAGGCGATTCGGTAAGCAAGGACTCAGCACTAGTGTCCCGGTACCTGCAGCAGGTGTTCGTTGGATTTGTCCATCTGTGTCTTCTTGTGTCATATACGAGGGCGACGGCAGCAAAATGCAGGCGACTGCACCTGAGACGAGATGAAAATGCCGTATCTCTGCGCATGTGCTCCTTTGCAACCATGATGTTCTCTCTGGTGACATCTATACCGGTGACTTGCCCGCCTAGCCTGGCCAGCGCCTCGGCAAGGATACCCCCTCCACAACCCACATCTAGTACGGCCAGGTCCTGTAAAGGAGCAGATGGGAATTCATTGCGGGCTAGTGCGTGACGTGACGCCTCTTTGATAAAGTGGACCCTTGCATTGTTCAGCTCATGCAGAGCCTTAAACGGCCCTGCTGGGCTCCACCATTCGCTTGCCAAGGCAGCAAACTTCTCGACCTCTTTTGGATCGGTGCTGCTAGAAGATCCGTTGCTAGGCTTAGTGTTTGTGCTACAGAAGGCCCGCCAGTTTGGTTCAATGCGCTGATGTACAGACTGCGCCAATCGAAAAAGCAACACGTCACGAGATCGCCGCAAGATCATGAGCAGGTATGGTACAAATGTATGGGTGTACTCCCGATCATATTCGACTCTGTCGCTACGAGCAGCCCATTTTGCCGACGCTGCCCACCTCAGAATCTCAACGTTCACAGATGGCCGTGCTTCGCCGATGTGACATCAGCCCGGATGTTGTGAGTTTTTGTTTCCTAACCGCGTACGAAGCGACGACAAATGTTCTCATGCGCATGCAGTGGTCGTGGAGCGCCACGTTTCTACTTGAAGTGACTGGCATGCCATGGCCCATAGCATAACAACATGAACTGACAGGTTGCCGCCATGCATGGGTGAAGCGAGCCAGCGAACAGTCCAGCCTGAGCGCTACATAGGCTTCGGACGCACACATACGTATCGCCTTTGCTGTTTACACAAGCCTTGCTTTCGTAACAAGGGGACGCTGAACTGCTCTGGTGTCACACATTCCGCGGCACTGTTTTTATTCAGGACGCTCCTTTGCCGCGCTGTGACCACCATGATTGCTTTCAACCAGCCACATGCTACATGTGGAAAATTGGGGGCGTTGCAATTCCGCCTTCGCCAGCCGCGATCGCCTGTCGGCTTGGTCCGCCCGGTACGCGCGGAATGGCCGAAGCAGGCAGATGCGAGTCAGCCACCGCCCAGTGAGCAGCCTATAGAGACTACACCAGCAAAAATAGAGGAGGATAGTGGAGGAGTGGGTAAGCTGTTGCTACTGGGCCTCATGTTTGCCGGATGGTGCGGTCCCCGGTCCTTGTCGGAAAGCTGTTCCGGTGCCGGATTGCCCGCTCGCAACCTGCATCTTCAACAACAGCAGAGGCATTGACTATGATGGCAAATTGCAGGTATGCGTTTAACATCGTCTTCAACATGTGCGTCCTGCCTGCTCCGCTCCGGACCTGCGTTCGTTCAGTCGCAGTATTGACGACCGTCCTGCCGTTTTCCAGACAAGCTATGCAGTCGTCATGCACAGACCACGATGCACCCATTGATTAAAGTAGCCATCAACGCTAATGAGTGTGTGCATCATCATGGTCTGCTGCCTGATCCGTGCTGTCAGTATCTGGGTGATGAAGTTTTTCGAATGTCGAATGATGCCCGAGTGTCGCGTGGACGACCACCAGCGCATGGGCACCGCGGCTGGACACAGCTAGCTGCAGCTGTACTGATCATATGGCCCATGCATTGGACAGTCTGTGTCGCTAGCGTTGTCTACAATCAGCTCAGGTCGACCGCCATGCCTTCCCCGTCATCTGCGCTTCTGCTACCTGCGACATGGCAAGGCATCCGAAGGAGGCCCACCCCCACACCAAATCACGCCACCCACCCCGCCGTCCTTCTAGACAGCGCCACAAACACATCGGCGTAGCTACGGCTCTGAGGGATCCGTATGTACGGCACTTCACGTAGCAGCAGGGCAGGCCACCTCTGACCACATTGGGCTCCTGCAGAAACAACAAGCAAGTCCTCACAGCCTTCCACTACCCTCTCACCTGCACATCGTACCAGTTCCTCCTCGGCTCCATCTTCGGTCTCGGCTGGTTTGCAGCCAGTGGCACACGTATAGACACCTCCAAATCCACGCTTGTAGCAGTGCTGCCACTTGCCGTTGTCCACACTCTGGGCAACCTGCTGACCAATGTCTCTCTTGGCATGGTGGCCGTGTCGTTCACGCACACCATCAAAGCCCTGGAGCCCCTGTTCTCCGTCCTCTTCTCAATCCTCTTCCTTGGAGACACTCCCAACCCCATCGTGCTGCTCACACTGTTGCCCATCATGGGCGGTGTCATTGGAGCCTCCTTGACTGAGGCCTCCTTCAACTGGCCTGGGTTTGCCAGTGCCATGATGTCAAACGTCACGTTCCAAAGCCGGAACGTGTTCTCAAAGAAGTTCATGACCCCGGACATCAAAGAACGGGTGCGACCCTGCTCGTGACACTCAGTCTGCCTGTATTCTCACGCACCACAGATGTCAAGCAAGCATGTCCAGTTCAACGTGGGCACATCACATGTGCCGATGCAAGCTTCGTCCACTCCAGAACCTTTTTCCCGCCATCACCACAAGCCACCCCTGAATCCCTGCCAGCGTTGTGCGGGCATGCTTCAATGTGCACACAAGCCACCGTCCGCCACGCATCGAACACAGAGGCAACGTCTCCTGCAACTTCTCCTTGTTGTGCCGCATGGCAATCACAACATGCACGTACAATGCCGGCACGACCGGGCCAGGTCCCTGGCAGCCTGTTAGCGGGCCCGAGCATGTCCAAATTGTCAGCATTGGCTGTGGCCTGCAGGTGGGAGGCTCCATTGGCCTCTTTTCACTCATGACCATGATGTCCCTCTTCCTGCTCGCGCCGGTGGCGCTCCTCGTCGAGGGCCCCGTCTTCCTACCCAGCCACGTCGCGACTCTCGGCGTGAAAGACCCGTCGGCTCTGCTACAGAGTGCAACCATCGCCGCAGCCACTTTCCACCTCTACCAGCAGGTCTCGTACATGATCCTGGCCCGCGTCTCGCCCGTCACACACTCAATCGGCAACTGCGTGAAACGGTACGCGCCTCTCTGGCTCCTCCACACATTACATGTCACCAGACATGGCCCCTCATGCGCAGGGCTGCTGCTATGTCGGTGCTGCTTGTGCATGCTGCATGCTGATGTTATTTGTGTTGAGGCTTCCCAGTTGGAATTGCTTGTGCGGCACCGAGATGGCGTTCCTGTGCTGTTTTGAGCACAGCCAGCGTTGATTGCATTTCGGTTGCAATCACTGGCAGTTGGCTTACATCTGCCGCCGGCCGCCTCGTGCTGGTGCCTAACTGCTCTACCATCTTGTGCAGCATATATACCTCTGTAGCGTTTCTCACACCTTCTGCTGGTGGGTGCATGCACTAATGAGGGCTAGTGTCTGCATTGACAAACATGCATGGTCGCACCACCGATATGAGCTGCGCTGCCTCCAGCCTGAAGGTGGTGCTGATTCCGGTTTCGATAATCCCGGAATACCTGGCAAGGCATCAGCCAGCGCTAACACTTGCATTCTGGAGCTGTGTTGAGCTGCGTTGATGCTGTCCCGGCTCAGAACGAGGCTCCAAAACCGAGATCCCTGTCGAGCCTCTGCAGCCCTGTTCAGCCCTGGGCATCCTGGATGTACACCAGATACAGAAATATTGGCGATGCGTGGTGCAGGGTCATCGTAATCGTTGCCTCGGTCGTCGTGTTCAAGAACCCAATGTCAACACAGACGATGATCAGCACAATGGTTGCACTGGCGGGCGTGTTTGCATACTCACAAGCAAAGCGCTTGACAGGCAAGCCCGCAAAGTGAGTTGGCCCGTGTGCAAGGTAAGGCGCCAGCACCGGCTTGCCCTCTACTGCACGATGATGTAGAGTGCTTCCGATTTTTCCATAGATGAGTAATGGCTCCGCAGGCAGCTGCTTCCTCACAGAGGCCTGTGCACCATGGCCTCTTGCTCAGGGCTTGCATGTGCTGGGTGTGCGGGGACCAGCCTGTGATTGTGCACAGAGGGAACTGGCAGGCCGGTCGAAGGGCTTCCACCTGTTGTCGGATGTTCAACCCCATAGAGCAGCTTCACAGATGTGCCCAGGTCTCTGGTCGTGTTGACATGCACGGTGAGGGACGGACCGCATCTGTTGCTGTACAGAATGAGTGTCAGTGACGAATTGCGAGGTGCATCTCCTCTGCATATGCTTTCCGAATATGAGTTTCTACAAAGGTGGGTCAATGCGGGAGCACGACTGTGCGTGGTGTAAATGGGCTGTTTCAACATGCTCCACAAGACCAGCACGTTGTAGTGTGTCCGCTGTTCGGAATACATTGAAAATGAACGACACATTTCAGCCACATCCCAGGATCTACTGTGACCATCACGGCAGTCAGGCTGTGCTGTAGCCCAAAGCATGTGCATGTTGGTGTACCTCCAGCTTACTGCAGAGGCGGTTGACAGGTGCATGTTCGGGATAGCCAAGGGGTTCATACATGATGCTGCACAGGATTGCTGCATGTCTGGCACCGTCGCGCTGCACTCGCGTCCAAACTCGGCCCATGGGCACACGCAGTGGCTGACCAGTCGTCTTGTATGATGTTGGCTTGGTGCAGAAAGGCCGACAGGATTCGGCGCCAGTTGGGCACCGGGCTGCGCTGGTTCAGGCCACCACTGGTACGTGTGTTACACTGAAAATCATCAAGGCCCCAGAAGCGCCGAGGGCAGGAAGCAAGGAACACAGCAACCACGACAAGCAGTACGGCCACCCGGCATGTTAAGCCGCACACACTGAAACACCTCACAGGGAATGCCATGGGCAGCAGCAACACCCAGCGTCTTCATCTATACACAAGTACCATGTGCTAGGTGGGAGGGGGGGAGGTGGGCATCAGGTCACATTGTGCGGCACACACTGACGCCTTCCCCCAACCCCCTCTTCCGCCTCTCGCCCTGGCCTGTTTTCGGCCGCCTCCCGGACCCCTGTGCTCGACGACAGTGGCCGTGGCAGCATGGGGGATAGGGCTAGGGGCCATGCGTACGGCTGCCGGGCATGGCCGCACACCCACGCGGCGGCGTCTCACTCCCGTGTCTGTCTGGCCGGCTGAGGTTGGCTTGCCGCCGGCTGGGCGTCGTGATCCCTGACACCTGGTGCCCGTGCGTAGCGTGTGCGTGGAATGCGTTGTATGGTGCTTGTGTGTGCGCACGTGTGCGCTGCTGTGTCTGTCGGCCATGCGTGTGGATCTTGTGCGTGTGTGGTGGCTGTGCTGCTTGTGGTTGCTTGCTGTTTTGGTTATCTTTGTCCGTCCGGTGTTCCTCGGCGCTGCTGAGCCCCAGATCTATCACAGTGTAACACTTTGCGTGGCAGTGTGCGGGGCGAGGGTTGCTGGGCCACACTGGTATAGTTGCAACCCATAGTGTAACACAGTGATAGATCTAGGACCCAGCAGCGCCGAGGCAACAGACCAGGTACCCCAACCCATAGTGTGGTATGTGTGGCATGTGGTGCCCCTCAAGGTGCTTGGTACAACAGCACCATGGTCTTACTGAAACTGTGCAGTACGAGGACACATGTTCTCAGTTCATTGCCACAACTGTCGAACCCCAGACTCCTGATAGAAGCCTTGACTATTTCAACCTGACTAGTCTGGGTGAGCTTGACCTGACAGGGTGCCCTGACGTGGTGTTCACATGGGTGAGGTGATGGCAAGAAACATAACAGACTTGGCACTGCTTGGTTCGCACCAGCGACTGAAGTGGGTCAAATTTCGGGATGCCCTGGACATCTTGTCACTATAAGCGCTCCGACGGCCCCGTCGAAGTTGGCAATGCCGAATTGCATCACTTGCACGCAGCAGCCTGCACGCACACGTGCGCAGTCCGCTGCTGCGCGTATCTCGAGATACTTGCGTTCTTCCGGGGCATGCGCAGATGTCGCATTGGGATCGCCATGCGCGGCCCCGCTGCGCGTGTTCCGCAATATGACGCATACCTGCTATACATTTCCCGCATCAACCCGTTGTGGGTGTAGGACATCCGCCCATGGCACACCATTGTTCCTCTGGCGGTAATTGTTCTTATGTAATGCCGTCGCCGTTCAGCCCTGCGTCTGCAGACGTCTAGAATGGGCTTGCTCTTTACAAGCACCTGCAGAGATGGGACAGGTACATGATTGTCGCTGTCGCTCACGCAGAAAATGGCACAGAGTGCCTTCAGCTAGCATGCACCAGCTTGCGCGCCGTAGCTTCCTAACCAAATGCAGTCGCTCTTGTGGACACCTGCGACAACGTGTTCGTGTGCACACATGTGAAGCATTTTCTACAAATCACAGCACTCATGATCAGACCCACATGTATGGCCAATGTACCGGTTCGAAGATTTAAATGGGGCGGAGTTTGACATAGTGTCAACACATAGTGTCACTTGATGATCGATCGCGTGATGCGTGATTGTTGACGCAAAGTTAACTCAGTGCACTGCGCGCGCCCCATGCATGTCGGCGTGTGGGCAGAGCACCATGGTGCACCAGTGCGCACTCCGTACAAGTGGTGAAGGTGCGAACACAGAATTCTGCGTGTTCAAAATTCTTCACTCGCGAGGCGCTAATTGTGGCACTCTGCCTAGATCAACTAGCTTTGACAACGTCTCCGCGTACAGACGCTAGAATTGTAGAGCACGCGTTCTTGCCCCAACGATTCGTGCTTGCAGCGACACGCTTCGCGGTGCTGAGCTGCCGGCCGGGCACATAAGCGCTGCTCTGTACTGCATCATATAGATACTGGTAAATAGTGGCTCACTTGCATCGTTTAGTCGGGCCGGGGAAGGGCATTTGGGTGTGCCCGCCTTCCGGGCCTGAGGATCCGCATCACAGGTGGTCTGAAGGACGTGTGAATGGCTGCTTCTCACGCATAATTCGCGTTTTGAGCTAGTCTTAAAGGAGACGAGCAGCGTTCCTCGCAAATACATGAGCCGGCCTGTCGCTGACGTTTACTTAAGCCGGGTACGACTGTCTCACCTGCTTGGTGCTAGTCTTTGTGCGTCAAGACAAGCGCAGCAACGCTTTGTATATTACTCGCTATTGCTGGCTCGCAAACTTTGATGTGGTAGATCCTAAAGAAATCAGCGTGATGTCCGAACACTGCGCAAATGCTTGAGTCCGCGGCCGGGTCCTATGAGGAGATCATTGGGCCGTGTGAAAGCTTTTGTTAGCTTGTGGTATGCAAGAGAGAGCGCAACCAGTGCGGGTGCTGATCGGTCTTCGCCTCCTGCGAAGAAAACCACGTTTGGTTTGAAGCTGCTCGGGCAAGAAACAACTGCTTCAGCATTCTTATTTGCCTGAGATCCTCACGAAATAGCTAGCTTCGCCATCATGCAAGTTCGATTTGAAAGCGTGAGAGCATGCAGCGGAGCTTCTCGATGGGCCAGCTTTCCGGGTGTCTCTGCGCGACCTTGCGCGATGTAGGACACCTGATCATTCATGTGTGCCGAAATTGATGATCTGTGATTGGTGTGTGGTGAGATGCAGATGGAAGACCATTTTGCAGCGTTAAACGACCTAGTGGACGGGACGCCACTGACATCAGATCGCTGCACCTCAATACGAGAAATTTTACTTGAAGTACACCACTGTTGTTCAGAATCAGGTCCGCAAGCTCTCATTGCATTCGAGTTGATTGTGCAGCAACAACTTCCTGACGTACCACATGATCAAGGCGGATATTTGCAGAGTCCACTTGTTCTGAGGTGCTCAAACGCTCAACATGGCTTGGTTCTCTCATGACTCTGCTAGATGATGCCACGTTCTCGGATTTACCACCAGAGGACCTGCCACAGTATGTCTTCCGCTGCAGTGACTGTGGCATCCAACTGTACTGCACTGCCGTGTTTTGGGGAAGGCATGAAAACCAGGCTTTGTTGTGTGCTGTCAAGAGTTGTGGCGTTGTGGCGTCTCGGCAGCAGCCTCCAATTATGCACCCAATCATACTCCGTGTGGGGGCTGTACAGTGAAACGTCGTTTCTGCATCCACAACGGTTTGCAGCACGTGTTCTGGAACAGTCACATGATCAGGTCTCGTACCTTGTGCCGTTTATGGGATCTCCTACGCATACACGTGGTTGTCCGCAAAGCTGCACACAAAAGCGATCACGTTTATCGGATGACTTGCAACATTTCGTTCTTGTTGTGCAGCAAAAGAGATGACTGCACAGTCATGGTGTGCCAGATAATCACCAACCTGGCCGCTCAGGCCGAATTTCGGCATGGTGAACTTGTGACAGTGCAAGCTGCAGTTCTCAAGCGCCTGTCAGCGTTGATTGTGCGTGCACCTGAAGCCCCTGCTTTGGCGGCCGGTCAGGACGGCTGCTTTCGCTTCATTTGTGAAGCCATGACCAATGTGTGCCGGGAGCATAAGGATGGGAAGAAGGTGCGCCTGCGCCATGCCACCAGCCTGGATGCCGGTGGCTTGCATCACTGCCCTACAGATCAGGTTCAGGCCTTTTGTCGAGCAATGGCCAAGGCAGGCTCTCTATATATCGTGCTTACATGCAGCACCATTTACAATTCTGTGTGGATGGTGTAATCTCTTTCACAATTGCAAGCGTCACAAATGTAAGGCGGGGCTGCAGGTGTTGACGCACACTCAAGTAGTTGCTTCTCTCGTTCGGTTGTTAGGAAGTATGGATCCGAGAGTACAGCGAGCCGCGTCCAGTGTGCTACGGACACTAGCCTTCAAAGATGATGCCGCCAAGCGCGCGATCATCGACTGCGGTGCCATTGAGCCTCTCATTCGAATGCTGCGATCAGAGGTGTGCTGTTTCCCCTTGTCTCTGCGCCAGTTGTTCCGTTGCCATCGACCTACCAACATCTGTACGGCAAGGAGACGCAGATGTCGGAGGCGTCACAGTGACGTACAGTCACTGCTCGACGCACCTGCTGTGGCCAATTTGCACACAGCTCCCAAATGCTGCAGCCCTTTCTGGCTCGATCTGTCCCAGTGTGGGGGCTATCGCTTTGCAGCACTGTATGCTGCTGTGTTTGCGCTCCAGCTATACCACGAATGTCAGCGTGGCGGGTTGCTGACACAGGCTGATTTGTAGGACCATTTAACACATTATGAAGCAGTGGGGACACTAGGGAATTTGGTGCATAGCAGCCCAGAGATTAAGCGGGCTGTGCTCGGCAGTGGTGTCCTGCAGCCGGTCATCAACCTTCTGAGGTGCTCGTGCCGTGACAGCCTTCGGGAAGCGGCGCTGCTCATTGGCCAGTTTGCGCAGTGCGATGCGAACCGCAACCGAGGAGCTCGACCCAACGCCCGTGCCAGCGACGTGCGGCCACCTCCATTCCTCCCACCCGGTCGCCTGTGGCGCTTGCTACCGCAAGGGCTATTTCCCTTGCTGCAGCGAGCTTGCATCTGCATCCGTCTGTGCATTCTGTGCTGACATGTACTGGCCACCAGATCTGCACATCGCAATTAGACGTGGCAGGGCCACTGTAGCATGCTCACTGGCGCATTTCCAGTGCTCATGACAGGCCAGTGTGCCCGCAGCTAAGTGATTAAGTTGTTCAGTACTGGAAGAGTCACATGCTGTCCGATTTGTTTCCGTCTTGAAGCAGCCGTTTTGTGAAGAGGTGCCGTCAGAGTGGCGCATTGGCAGTTGCAGTTTGACACACGGCCACAAATTTGCAGACAGAGGACTACCGGGTGAAGATTGTCCAGCGAGGCGCAGTGCCGCCGCTGATCGAGATGCTGAAGATGTCAGACAAGTCATTGCGGGAGATGGCAGCTTTTGCGCTCGGTCGGCTCGCACAGAACCCCGACAACCAGGCCGGCATCTTTGCTATGGGCGCGCTTCCGCCACTGCTAGAGCTGCTCAGCAGCGGCGTGCGCAACCTGGAGCACAACGCGGCGTTCACGCTGTACGGCCTCGCAGACAGTGTGGACAATGTGGCAGAGATTGTGAAGCAGGGCGGATACGAGCGGCTCCGCGTTGCCGACTTCCCAAAGGATCAGCCAACAAAGGACTGCGTGCAAAAGACGCTGAAGCGCATCTCGGTGCGCTGCTTGACCATTCAGGCACCTTCAGACAGACCCTTCATGGTCTTCATCCCTGGCCCAAAGACGTTCTGGTTCTTAACAATAGATTCACTAGTTTTCACAAGATCAAGGCGGATGCACGCCGTGCCACACCACCGTGGGCTGTGCTTCTAGTGCATGTACCCCAATCCGTGCGTAGTGACACGCGTCAGAATCAAGTCTCTGGCATATCATCTCGACTCGCGCCTGCACGGGCTGGTGCTGACCACAACCACATGGTAACCCTGGCGCACTGTGGTGTGCAGGAGCGGATAAACGCGACGGCATTTGCGAAGGACCACCTTCTGTGCCTTCTGCGGTCGCGCACGCCCGGCTTGCAAGCGCGGCTTGCGACGTCGTTGGCGCACCTCCTCGAGAATGACGATATCGCTCGCGCGTACGGCATGTACGGGGGCGCCGGCGTGCTGCTTGAGCAGGCGTGCGACCCAGAGCTCGCCGAGAGCGACCCCGCCGCGTGGGACCGCGCGCTGGAGGCGCTGCAGAGGGTCGTCAAGAGCTGCAAGGAGCGCCAGGACAAGAACTCGACATCGTTCGTGCCCGCTCCACCTGAGGAGAAGGTGCGGCCCCCGGTACCAACTGCAGACCTACGGTACCACCTTCCCCTCGGGGCCAGGATCAGCTACCTGCCGCCCGCACAAAAGTTTTCCTGTTTCTACAGTGCGCTTCGTGTTGCGATCTCGGTTACTCATGCATAGTTTACGGACACGATGCTCGCATCACTTGAGCAGAACCTCAGCGAATCACGCCCGCATGGGACAGCCCTTTGATCTTTATCCGACCCTGCACCTGGCATGCTTCCGGCACAGCCGTGGGACGCGGGCCGGTGCCCACGTCAGTCAGCTGTGGCACCAGCGTGGTGATGACACGGGCATAAACATTCCGTGAACAGGGTCGAAAACCGGCCGACACTGCTGCAGGTGTACATTGGCAAGGGCTATGTGAACAACCCGCGGGTGCACGACGTCGTGTTTGTGGTGGAGGGCGCGCCCTTCTACGCTCACAAGCTCGCGCTATCTGCGTCGTCCGAGACGTTCCGTGCCATGTTTGACAGCGGCTACCTCGAGGGCGGCACCGGCATCCCCGAGATCCAGATCCCCAACCTCTCGCGTGGCGTCTTTGAGGCGATGATGATGTTTGTCTACACGGGTGAGGCTGGTGTCTCCGAGCACTTTGACATCCTACCCCAGCTCCTGCAGGCGCGCTCCCGCCAGCCACTCTCGCACGTTCCAACGTGCTTGTTGCTACATTCCAAACATGTGCTGTACAATTCGTGGAGTCCGTACGTTGTGCGTAGGCTGCGTGAGGTGCCACCACGGCGGCACTTCCAGCTTTGTGCGCTGTATTGATATTTCAGTGGTTGCGGCGAGTTGTGGGGAGTGTGCCCCAGCACTGGCGAGAGTGCGTCTGCTGTTTGAGATCTTGCACAAGCAGGGGCTTCAGATTCACCCTGTCCACCCACAGTGTGCTATCAGCCAGACAGTGAACTCTCAGACTGCAGTGCGCATGACTGTGCCAGTGCGGAGCAGGCTGCCTGGTCCATGCACTCACCCGGGGCGACTGTCATTGAAGCAGCATACAACAGCACATGGCGGCAAATAGGTTGCCTCAGTCCAAGGACTTACAGAAAGCGCCGTCTCTGATCTCGCTGCGGTGCGAGAGTCGGCTCGTTGTTGCGCTTCACTACATCACAGCAACAGACCAGCACTGGCGGCCTGCAGGCTGCGG
The DNA here is from genome assembly GCA_024500015.1 of Ulva compressa. Taxonomy (NCBI): domain Eukaryota; kingdom Viridiplantae; phylum Chlorophyta; class Ulvophyceae; order Ulvales; family Ulvaceae; genus Ulva; species Ulva compressa. Next base: position 460,846 of record JALKAD010000164.1, read on the forward strand.
ACCAGTACCTGCTGGAGCCTCTCAAGGAGCTGTGCGCGAAACACATGACGAGCCAGCTGTCGACGGAGAACGTTCTCGAGCACTACGAGCTCGCGACACAGTTCAACGCGACCAAGCTCGAACACGCCGCCCTTGCCTTCCTCGTAGAGCACGCAGCCGCATTCCAGGCCGCGCCCGCCGTCCCCAGTGACTCAAACGACAGCACCGCAGACGAGGCCGCGGCCGGCGGAGAGGAGCGTGGCGCCCTGAGCTACGCCTACCTGCTCGCCCGCCTGCACCCTGCCCTACAGGTGCCGCCTCCCCTGGCACTCCGGTGCCGCATGGCGATGCTGACAGCTCGCCGTGGCAGCTTGCCATCCATCTCTGCGTTAAAGTGCTGCCCGGTGTCGGCCACTGACTGCGGCTCTGATAGGACTTGAGCAGGTGATGTTGCATAGCGGCCGCACTGCATCAGGAGCGCACGCCAGAATGGTGGGGGCGTGTGTACGTCCGGTGTGCCCTGTGGTGCCGCATGGAAACGGCGCTAGGGGCAGTTCGTGACGGTGTCGCATGCAAGCGGTGCTCCCTGTGGCTCGTGTCGGTGGTGTGCTGAGCGCCGAGTGCTGTGCTGAGCGCGGAGTGCTGTGCCTGCAGAAGTACATCGATTGCCACCTGCGGGCGGTCCCAGCAGCAGAGGAGAAGCTGGGCGATGAAGGGGAAGCGCCCGCACCCGGCGTGCCGCCCGCTCCAGATCCCCATGTGCGTAGCTCATGACCGGGCCCGTCTCTCTTGAAGTGTTGCAGCGCTGTGTCCATGCCGCGCGGAATGGCACGCCGGGACTGCTTTACCTAGGAAGAGCCAGGATTGCACGCAGCAGGGAGCTGGAGCCGGGGCTTGTCAGTGTTGGGGCGGGAACTGCGCTGTGCAGCGTAGGATGCATGCATGTGGCCATGCACAGCTGCTTCTGAGGCGTACGACATAGACGGGCCTGCCAGGATCGATCCCACAGGTGGTGCAATGTGCAACGATGCCTGCAAGCAAAGGACGAATAATGGACGCATACTGCTTGCACAGGACGCCTTCCGTCAGCTAGGCGACAGCGACTATGATGCACCAGGAAATATGCAACCGTACAGGCTCGACAGGAACAGAACGATGGACAAGTAGCCCCAATTGCGGTAGAGAAGAGTTTCTGTGCTGCCTGGCTGCCCCTTGCTAAGTCTACAGGAGCCAGCTGCGGTGTGGAGGGCATGGTCGCCCGTTAGCCTGTTGCATTTTTTGTGTTTCTCCTTTCTTTGTGCTGGCACAGGAAAGAATGGTAAATGTTTTTTCATCAACCTGTCTGGACAGCTCAGTGCCGCTGCAGCTGGTCACGTTGACACATGCAAACTGCAGCCAGACGTGGCCAGCTCCTGTGTTGTGGCTGGTGCTGTTGAGACGTCACAAAACTTTGCATATGCTCTACTGCCTAATCCAAATTGAATCGGGCACCCAAGTCCACATTGGCATTGTCAGTCCATTCCCACATGCGCAATCAGGCGGTGGTCACATCCATCACTGTGGCGACCTGTGTATCATTTGTGCGGATAAAATGCGAATAGCTGTTCACAGTCAAAAGATGTAGCATGCGATCTGCAAATATTGTCTGAGCAAGGCCTGCATATCACACTTTTACCCAGTGCCAGTACATCTGGGAACCTCAAGTGGCTCATGTCACATTTGATCTGAAATGGGCACGATTGCTGCAATCACGTCGATGCAAGCCACATACCAGCGTGTCCAACTGGTCCATATATAAATCTGGTGGGTGTTGTTGCTAGTCGTTCTGGCCAGTGCACTGAACATTGCCTGATAGACCTGGACAGTGCAATATGAGATATTGGACACGAATTGAATGAACGTGTCCAATATCTCATGTTGCACTGGCCAGGTCTATCAGGCTGAGGCCAACACTCCACAACCATCCAGGCTACGGCAATATGTAGTGGAGCTGACAGCTGTGCCACCCGTGTAGTCAAACGGGTATGCATGACATGGTAAGCAATCAACAGACTGCGATAGAAATGTCATGAAGGCAAGTGAGGATACCAGTGTGAACTTGACACAGCATGGAGTGTTTATGTGAAAGCCACAGACGAGTTTCAAGGCCGTGGCCAATGCGTGTGTTGTTGTGATGCCATTTTAACGAAGCCCACAGTGGCACTGGTGCATGCAGCGGGTTTTGACCCCCGCTCATGTGGTACACCAGGCGCAGTGGCGGGCCGGGGGCCGCGGTTGCTGCGGCGGGCTCCTGCCCCACGTCTGTCCGTGCTCGCCCCCCCCTGCTCTCTCTTGTGTGGCCGAGGGCTGCCGAGGGGTAGGCGATGTGGTGTCACGAGCGGCTTGCCCGCCTCACTCTGCCGGGCCACCATCGCGGGGCTGGCACGCCCCGCCCTGGTGGGGGCGTGCGCCCCCGGGTTTGCATGGGGGGGTGTGCACGCCGGGACGCGGGCGTGGGAGTGCTCGGGTGGGGCTGGTTGCGGTGGTGGAGGTGCTGGTGTGAGAATGGTGGCGGCCCGGCCTACTGGAGGCGGACGGCGGTGCGGGGTGCAGACGGCCACAGTGTACGGCTTTGGTGTGGTTGACGCGGTGGTGGGGTGCGCTAGAGTGCGCGTGTGAGGGTGCGGTTGTGCCGGTCCGTTGTAGCTTTGCGCCTGAGACTGCTGCTGCTTGTTGCTGCCTGCTTGCGGGCTTTTGTTTGTCTGCTTGCCAACTGTTGCCCTCGCTGCCGGGCTCTTGCGTCGATCTCCGTGTAACACCAGGCACAGCATGCTGCACATGAGACAGAGGTATGCCCCACAAGGTGGTAGGACACAGAGGCAGGCAAACATGGCAATACATCAGACACACAACCATGCTGCAGTACGGCTAGATTGACTTGAAGAGGTTAACTAGCAAAAGGCATCAATTCTCACCTTATGCGGCTGCGCAGTGTTGAACGAACCCAGAGGTACAGAAATGAAAATAACTAAAAAAAGAAGTTCAACCATCGGAGTGAGTCTGTGACGTCTCAAAGAGTACCCTGGACTGAAATTTTCTTATTATGGAACAACTTGAGTGTGATAAGACATGCCTCATATGATTCGTCGTGTCAGGACCACTTGTTTCACGGTAGCAATGGTGGAGCTGATTGAAACCGGGATGTTGCATGGCAGAGCAACAAGTGGGATATCAGGCGTGAGGTAACGAATCTGGGCACTTCCAGACCTTGACTGGTTGACAGAAACGCACAGCACCAGGTCATTTCAGATGCATTCAGATGATGGGATATCAGGCTGCTGCACTGCGAGCAGAATTGTCCGGCTACATCTCCCGAAACGCAAAACAACATCATATGATCACGTACTGGATCACCTAGCGGCGTCTACAACGCTCATCAGTCAGCAAGTCAGGCACCCACCACACCGCGCTGGCGTGATGCCGAAATCCGGTTCCTCATTGCCCCCCCCCACCAAGGGGGCCAACCCACACCACCGCCGCCGTGCTACCACCAACCACACCACCACTGCGATCCGGCGGTCGGCACGGGCGCCCCATCTATCGTACACTCTGGCCTGGCGATGCCATGCCGGCGTCTGTGTGGTGGGTGCGTGCCGGGCGGCCACGGCACCCGTTATTCGCGACTGTAAAAGGTATACACACGTCCTCATCACCCGGAAACAAAAAACAACCAGCGCGAAAGCTGGAGCCACCTGCCCCCCACCTCCATGCACTCTGCCCACGCACGCACTATCACACGCCCCACACGCCTCATCACAGGAACCTCTCTAAAACTGGCCGCCGCGTCTGCGGCCGCCGCCACGGCCAAAAACCGGATCTACTCTGCCAGCACAGCACGCCGCATGCGCGCTGCCGCAGCGCACACGCTGCGCTGTGCCGGCATGCTGCACGCTGTGTGCTGCGTGCAGCGTGCTGGGCACCTACTCATACCAGAACGGCTTGGCGCGGGCGCCGGCCGACACCTCGAGGTGCAGCAGCTCCCGGACGTGCGCGGCCCACTCGGCGTGCGCCGACTTGACGCCGTCTTTCGCGTACCACTCGACCGTGTGCTTGACTCCGGTCGCGCCAGCCGGGTAGACCTTTGAGCCAGCCCCCTGCAGCACACACAGCACGATCACAGCACGATCCTCGCCTGTTCTCCTCCAACACCACACCACATTCCGCTCGCCGCTCGATTTCTACGAGGACGTTGTTCTCCTAGGAGATCCGCACATGCATGAGCCCGTGACGTGGTCCACGCCGCCGCGCACGGAGACCACCACCTGCAACCCAGCACGCAGCAGGCACGATGCAGGTAGAGATAGCCATGCAGCCATCGCTTGCACGATTTGTGTCATTGGGGGTGGCATCGGGGGTGGCTGGGGGGCGCACGTGCACGAGGAGCTGCGCCTGGCAGCAGCGCTCCAGGTAGTAGAGGCGGGAGAACGCCGTCTCCACATCCGGCCCGACGACGATGACGCCGTGGTTGCGCAGGAACAGTACATCCGCATCCACCGCAACCTTGGCGACATGCTCCATCTCCTCGTTCTCATCCGCCACGCCGCCAAACTCGTGGTACGCGACGCGACCTGCGAACTGCATCGCGTCCTGCAGCACGCAGCATGCTCAGCAGGGGGTGCGGAAGGTGGCCGCCATGTTGATCAAGCAAGGCTCAGTGTGTGAAGAGGCTGTGGTGATTAATAGCTGAGCATATCATTACTGAAAGCTATGCGAGTAGTTTGTGCGCGACAGGAGCCTGTGCGCAGGTGTCTGGGATGTGGATGGTGGACGAATGGCAGGCTCGCCGTGGCGGGAATGTACACACATGTGGATTCCCCACACCGCGCAATCCCAGCAGGTCACAGCATGCTGCCGTGCCGACTGGTAGGGCTACACGGGGGCAGTGCGGAAGGCGCGCCGCTCAGGTCGTGTCCACCTGTACATCAACACACGTCGTGACACGTACACACCTGGATGATCTCCGGGTCGAACTTGAGGCTGCTGGCCGCGAGGGCGGTGCAGTGCGGCGAGTGCGTGTGCAGCACGCAGCGCGCGTCGTCACGCTTCGAGTACACCGCGCCGTGCAGCACGACCGCCGTCACGTTGGTCGTGTCGCGGCCCTCCTTGCCGAGCTCATCCGGGTGGATCGGCGTCAGCCGCAGCGAGCTCGCGGTCGCCTCGCCAAAGCTCTCGCCAAAGGCCGCGAGGAGCATGCGGTCCGGCGTGTGCGGCATGCGGGCAGACGCGTGGCCCCAGACCGACGTGCCGAGGCCCATGTGTTCGATGAGGCGCTTTGCCGCGGAGAGCTGTACGCGGATGTCCCACTCGTCGCGGGGGATGCCGCTCACGGCGGTGGCGTTTGAGATCGCGATCACTTGCCGCGTGATGTACCTGCAGCCGTGTTCCACAGGTGACGCACGAACCTGCTGTGCTGTGCTGTGCTGTGCTGCGGTCAGCCGGTAGCACCACTGCGAGTCGGCGGTGTGAGTGCACGTGGACACGCGCGCACGTCTGCCGGTCGGGCGAACGTGCTGTGCAGCCGTGCTGTGTGCCGCAGCACACGCGCAGCAGGTACGGGTGCCGCGTGATGTGAGTTGTCACAGATTGTGAAGCTGGACGGGTGCGCAGGCAGCAGCGGACGACTCACCGGGGCAACCAACCCCACTCGAGGGTCCGCCTCACTGGATCAGCTCGTAGCGCACAGTGCTTGCACAGGGGACGGGGTCGGGTCGGGGGGCGCACTCGTTGATGGGGGCGGGCGTGTTGAGCTCGCGAGCCTTGCGCACGACAAAGCCGTTGAGCGCGCGCGTGTCCACGAGCTGCTTCGACTTGTAGTGCTGGTGCGACGACGGGAAGTGCGCGGCGTAGCTGGCGACGGAGCCCTTGCCGGCAAAGATGACGTTGTCGATGTAGCCGCGGCGGTGCATCGGCACGAGGGCCGCGTAGAAGGGGTCGAGCTCGAGCACGTCAAACGTCTCGTTCAGGATCTTGGTCATTATCTCGACGCACTCGGCGTCCTCCACCTGCACGCGCAGCACACAGCGTGACGCGCGGCCTCCGGTGACACATGCAGAGTTGAATGCACAAGCGCTGTGCCACGTGAACTGACACACATCGAGCCGATAGCATCACCCGGCGCACGTTGTTGAGATTACTCTGTGAGATACGTGACTGAGGTATGCTCCACAAGGTGGTAGAACACACGTTGTTGAGATTACTCTGAACAACGCGTTGCAACGCGGTCGGTCTGCTGCTGGATTGGTGCCCGCGCATCGGTCAGGGGTGGGGACGTAGGTTGGCATGCGCGGGGCATGCGCCTGTGCCGCCGGGTGAGAGTTCAACCGGGTGGTGGCAGAGCAAAACAGCGGGACCCGAATCACATGCACCTGCGGAAGGTGGTCGTTAGCATGCAGCGAACGCTGTCAACGCGAACGCTGTCAACGCGCTAGAAGGAGGAAGTTGGGGGGGGGGAGCGCACGAGGTCGCGGCAGCATCGCGTCTTGATGACGCTGAGCAGGTTGGCGGAGTTGTTGACGCAGAACTTGAAGAAGGCGGCCTGGTGGAAGTGCGAGTCGCACTGCGCGCGGATGCCGCTCTGCCGCAGCTGCCCCACAAACGACTGGCTCGACTTGCCGGCCGGCAGGTTCCACGGGTTCTGGGTGTTGCCGTGCTTGACGTCCCAGCCGATGAAGGCGGTCGGGTCAAACGCAAACGACTGCGGCACGACGGCGCGGCAGCAGCGGCGGCCGGAGAAGTACTCCGGCGTCTGCGTGTAGCCGTTGTACGCCAGGCAGCAGTTCTCGTACGTGATCTGCATGCCGCGCACGCTGCGTGAGCTGCCTCTCGATCTGCCGCCCTCTCCTGATCGCATCACACTGATGATCACATATGCCTTGACGCTGCCGCTGCATGGCCGCTGTCCGACACATGCATACTCTTGGGGATGTCTGCGACCGTGACTCTTCACAACAAGCACAGCACGCACAGCACACAGATCATGCACAGCACGCACCTGGGTGCACTCCATTTCGAGCGCGATCGCGGGCAGCCAGTGTGTTTTCACGGCGACGATGACCGAGCCCCAGTGTGTCTTGACGATGTCGTCCCACTCCTCGACGACGCGCACGCCCGCGAGCCGCGTCATCGTGATGACGTCGCTGGCGGCCGACGGCAGCGCCTTGAGCGTCACGTTGGCGACGCCGCTCTGGCTCATGCGCATCGCGACGCACGCGCCGACGGGGCCGGCGCCGACGATGAGCGCGCTGGCGTTGGAGCGCTTGCGCGCGGTGAACACGCCCCACGCGAGCGCGCCCTGGTTCGCGGCGGCCACGCGGTGCTGCAGGTCAACCCGCGCCGCGTCTAGCCGCCCCTGCGAGATGCCGGCGGCAACCAGCTCCGTCTCGTTCGCCACCAACTGCACAGCACACCGCCCTCTCACGCCGGACAACTCCAACGCAGCCACCCCCAACTGCCTGGCAGCTGCCCCACCTCTACAGGCAGATCCCTGCGATGTGCTACATTGTACGCCAACTGTACGATGATCACAGCATGCATTGCATGCATTCGAACAAATAAACACCCAAACCGGGTATGACACGATGTCGAAAACATCGGGCATGCGCCATGCCGTGCTCCCTCAGATACCCGGCATGCATGCGGGGCAGAGACGCGTGCTGCGGCACCGCACCTCCTCGACCATGGCGTCGTAGAAGACGGAGAGGTGCTCGGAGAGGTCGCGGAAGTCGATGAGCTCGAGACCGATGGCCTGGATCGTCTGCACGTACTTGCCGGGGGAGGACACGTGCAGCATCTCCGCCGCCTCGGCCGCCTCTGCCGCCTCGGCCTCCGCCTTTTCCGTGTCCGGCAGCGGCTTGGGCGCCATGTTGATCTGGAAGTCGTGCAGCGCCGCGCCCTCCAGCATCGACTGCCCAAACGACGACGAGATCGACGCCGGCTGCAGACCGTTGACGGAGAGGTTGCGCGTGAAGCCGCCGCCGGGGGTCGCCGCGGCGTTGCCCTTGCCGTTGATGTTGATCGCGCGCGAGCGCGACGATGACGACGGCGTGTTTGCGGCCGAGGCCTTGACGGAGGGCGAAGAGGTGACCGAGTCGGCGGGGGGGTTCGGGGAGGAGCGCTCGGCGGTTGAGGAAGCGAGGGAGTCGGAGGAGGGCTGGCGCGCGGTGAGCGCGAGAGTCGGCGCGTCCGGCTCGGCCTCAATGGAGGAGCTGTCCATGGCGGTCAAGTTCGCGGTGGACACCAGCTGCAGCACGCAGCACGCGTCAGTGGGGGAGGCGGAACAACACGCACACTGGCCGCGGTGTGCGCGCGGCAACGGCCCATGCAAACACGCAAGGTGGGGGGGAGAGGGGGGGGGGGGGGGTTACACGCCCCTGTGTTTGCTACTGCAGTCGGGCGGCACAGCACGAGCTGCGCACTCCACCGGGAGGCCAGCATGCATGTACACAGCAACCCGAGCTCCAGCGGCCGGAGCGCACGCAGCACGAGTGGGGTTGGGGGTTGGGTTTTCCGTATGCATGCACACCCGTCGGCGCAGCAGACGTGTCATGCACACGCCTGCAGTCTGGTTGACAGCGCACGTCCGGACCGGTTACAGCGCCGATGGTTGACAGCGTCCGGACCGATTGCAGGGCCCGGACTGGACCGCCGCCGTCAAGTTCACCGCCATACCAAGCCCCCACGGTCACAGGCGGAATCGCAGGCGGCGGGGGCGGGAAGAAGAGAACCGGGTGGCGGCCGCACCGTGCGCATGATGTCGGTGAAGATGACAACACCTCCGGGCTTGAGGACGCGGTGCACCTCACGCAGCACCTGCGTCTGCTCCTTCGCGTGGCACAACGCCTCCTGGCTCCACACGACGTCGAAGCTCGCCGTCCACTCCGCCGGCAGGCCGCTGTTGAAGTTGCCGAGCACGGTGTCCACAAGGTGCTCGATGTTCGCGGCGCGCGCCTCAGCCACGTTGTGCGCGTTCTGGTTGCGGCCGAGGTTGAAGCAGGTGACGTGGCAGCCGAAGCGCTCCGCGAGGTGGCGCGCTGCGGCGCCCTTCCCGCTGCCGAGGTCGAGCACGCGCACCGTGTCGCCCATACCGAGGCCGAGGTTGGAGCACCTGCACAGACAGGGGGCCACCACTGTCGGACTGCTGCGGGCTGTGTGTGGTACTACACGGTTGTGCAGACAGCCGGTCTAGCGAATAGCTAATCAACGGCACCACCTTGCTGCTACGGTCGTGTGTGTGCACGAGTATGGTGCGTCCGTCAACGCAGGGCATGTGGCCTTGGGGCTTGGTGCCAGATGCCTTGCACAGGTGAACAACAGCGGTGTGGTGCGCTGATTTGTGGGGTTATGGGGATTGTGACACCTGCTGCTTGGAAACTGGGGCCATGCAGGCTTCATGTTTGAGGTGCGCCCGACACTCAGCAAGGGGTTGGCGCCTGGGCAAGAGCAGCATACAGGAGGGGGCTCTGTGTACGATACAGCATGGGGGTATCAAAGTGATGCAGCTGTGCACAAGAAGTGGCCCCACATTCGATTGACAGCATTGAGCAGACAGCCAGGGTGTCAGTAGCACACCAAATACCTCACATGGTCAGAAGCAGTACAGAAAACGACACAGAGCACTGCAGGCGACACAGAGTAGGCACAGGGGGCAGGTGCATGCCTGCGAGCAAGCTCAGCCAGAAGAACGACGGTGTTGTGAGTGGCAGCGGCGAGGTCATCGTCTGGGGAGTTGAAGACGCCATAATGGCAGTAGTCACTTCCTCCGCCCATGGCGTGCTTGTAAAACTCCATTGATGTCTCGCTGTCATACTGCGCGTTGATGCACTGCACACAAGATCGAGTCTGTAAGCCTGTTTGCCAGTGAATATGTGTTACACAATGGTGCTCAGGGCCGGTCGTACAGTTGGCACATCAAACACGCTACCTGATAGCTCAGCAACTGGGCAGACTGTGGCCGCCACAGCTGTCTGCCAGGTCGTCTGTGGGTGTGGAGCTGCAGTGTGGCTTTGGACATGTAAACTGATCATGTTTGACGGGTCCAGCTGCACTGGAAATTTGGTGTACTTGTGCAAGCAAAGCCTGCACATTGGCACTTACACAGGTGCACGGCCGAGTGCGGCCTGCTGACTCACCTGCCTAGGTATCACGGTATTGATCCTTGCCAGGCCTAACTCATTTGCTACCACTCACATGCCGACTGACTTTGTCAGACAGGTGTGAGTCAGTTGGACAGGCGGTGACGTTGACCACCTGTCCGGTGTGCGACCGGAACATGGGAGCCATCGCAATCATGACAAATTCTCAAATGGCAGAGCACAGCCATGGTTTGACGTATATTACAGAGGTATTCACCACAAGGTGGTAGAACACACAGGACACAAGTCATGGCAGTGTAGCAAACACATTCACCATTGGTCGAATGCCGTACGCAAACTGGAACAAAACAGCTACAGAATCAACTACAAGTAATGGTACTGGCAGAGGGTTTACTTTGTGAAATGTCTCTAAGCTCCACTCAATGAGACTTTTCACAAAGTAAAGTGGGCAAGACAATGGCAAGTGTGCACAATGCTGTGCTGGAAGTGCCAGGCAGCCACATGGCCGCAACTGATTCCTTCACATTGCAACGCGTTGGGCAGTTGCCATGTTTCACAGTGGTGACTGGGTGTGAGCAACAACATTAACCATTACAGACCATGTGCTGTGGTGAACTGGT
>JALKAD010000164.1:479297-496073 GCA_024500015.1 Ulva compressa
GCATCTCTGCTTTGAACACGGATCAGCTGTGCTGACAACGTGCCATCATGCAAGTAGCCAATGCGACGGGATGGGATGCAAGCCGCGCTTGCAGCCGCAAGTTTGGCCCATCAAGGCCCATCAAGTTGATCAGCTGACATCAGAGTGACACACAGGAGATGATGCTCGGTGCTCACGACTCTGAGCAATGTCCACCTGTCGCATATGCAGTAGCCAGTTCCGGCTTGGGGGCATCAATCGAGCATACAGGGATCTATGGGAAACTTTGGTGGCTGTTGGTTAGCAGTGTTGGTCAGAAATCCGTATGATTAACAGTGACCGAGACTGCAGGGTCTGGGATCTGCTAGAGCAGCACGTAGGGGCTGTATGAAAGGGTGATAACGGTTCATGAAAGGCCAAGCTCCGCTTTGGCGCACCAGAAAGTGGCAGGTGTCAACGAGCATACCAAGGCATGAGCACGCTCGAACCACCTCAACATGCATGTTCACAGGAAGCGGTGCAGAGGCTGGCACAGTGAGGCAGCCAGGTATGCGGCTAGCTGACACTGCGCAGGCCATGGGCAGCTGCTTCTGAAAAAAGGGTGGCGGTAGAGCATTCTGCATCGGGGCCAGGGAGCGGATAGAAATGCCGCAGTGGAATCTGGCACGGCGTTATTTACTCACTGGCACTTGCGTATGGGAGTCGACCGGGGCGCTGGGCGTCGGCGGAAGGGGTTGGGGAAGGGCGATGCGAGGCATTGTTGTGACCGTCCTGTTGTGTCCATCGTGCGTATTGGTGGTATAGCTCCTGCATTTGGGACAATCATGTGCATGATGGGCTTGCGCCTCCACGATTGGAGGTGGGGCTGTACTGAGTTCAAGGCCATACAGCTGGCTCTGGTAGATCTGGGTAGATCATTCTGGTGAAACGCTGGCAAGCAGGTTTGCAATGGTATGAATACAACATGAGAAATCTCATGAGCGGCAGACGTGCGAGGCACCCCATGGGGTTCCTGTCGAAAGAATGGGAAGCATTGGAGGAGTACAAGGGACGCATCTCACAAATCTCGAGTAAGTTGCTCGAGTGACGCATGTCATACAAATTTGTCAGTGACAGTGGCCGATTTTGTCACTTCAGCCGCATGCCGATCACTTGACTATCTGAGCAAAGAGTACTGTTGCTGCCTGAGTGCCCACGAATCGAAACCCGACCTCGCCCGCAATGTCAACCTGCGTAGGCGCCCGATGGATGTATGGTTGCCCGAGGTTGCTGCACCGCGGGAACGCGGTCTCCACTGTGATCTCACGAAAAACAGCACCGCTTGGATGCAACCCAAGCTTGGAAAGAAGCGTCGAACATAATCCCCAAAAGTACCTAAGTACGAGTTACCCCAACGTCGCTGCGACCCCGCAACCCGTGCAACACAGGCAAGACGCATTTAGACCGTGCTGCACCTTTGCCCGTCACGCGGCAGCTGATCACGCGATAGCATTTTATATGGACATCAACGCAGCAGCTCAGCTGTGTCTTACGCAGCTGCGTGCAGGCTATGAAGCCTGTGTAGATGTGTCTGTCGCCCGGGCATGGCCATGGCCAGCCTGTGCGCATGCATGCCAACACTGAACGATGCCATGCTCGATTGTAACTCGCGCGCAGGTGCGACCAGCACTCAGGCCGGGATAAGCAATCATGGAGCTACTATCCTGCAAATATGTTTGTGCTCACAGGCATACCGTTGTGTTCTGACAGGATTTAGCACCTGTTTTCTGCCAGCTCGCAATGTCTTGTAAGCTGTGAACCAATGCAGAGATGTCGGAACAAGCCGGCAGTTTCACTTGAAAACATAGAGATGTGAATTTATAACTCGAAGACGCTATCAGTTGAGGACAGGACACCGACGTGTTCGAGTAGCATCGCGAGAGGGGAATGGCGGGCTTCCTTACTTCAGTGCTGGTGCGCTACTGGAGCGTTAACGAGTCGTGCTGGCCTCTGTATGCATCTCGCGGACTGGGTGCCGATTGTGTTCCCTGCGATAGGCAATGGCGAGTGCGTGCGCCAGAGTTCGTGTGTGCCGTTGCATTTGTACTTGCCCTGCGTCTTCACTCATGTCCACATTCTGCCATGGAGTTTAATACTGGGCTGTTTTCGTACATTCTTCTGCGGCCTCGCTGAAACATGCTGCCTGCCGCTGGCGGGTGTCGCCTGCGTTGCGCGTTCGTTGTCAACACGACTGTAACACCGCTACGTCCGCAACAAATTTATGTAGGCTGGCTTAAAGGGCTCAAATCGAGCTGATCTGCTGCAGGGAAAGGGGAAGAAGAATGGGTCGAAGAAGAAGGCGTTCAAGAAGGCGGATATGGGGGACAACATGGCCTTCTACTACAACGAGGAGGTGCGCAGTTGAACCCAAAACTGGCCTAGTCTCTGTTGTGGGAGTTTCGTGTCACAGCGGCGGGGTTTCGTTAACACTACAGCGCGTTGCAGCTCAAGATGTATGTTGAGAGGGGAAAGGAACAAGAGGCAAAAGCAGCGAGCGCCCCGCCACCACCGCCTCCAAAGTGGTGCTTTTCCGCGCGTACACTGGCAAGTCTGATCGTCAAGCAAGTTCCATGACGCCAGTGGTCTGTGCAGGGTAAACAAGTCCACTAATAAGTCCACTGCTACTGTGAAGCCTGCGACAACTGGAGTGCACTCCAAATATGCCACATTGCCTGGTTTGGAGGAAGCCACCCCAACATCCTCTCCTGCTTCTTTGGCTCCAAGTTGGTCTAAGCCGAAGTCTGCGGCAAGACCGGGAAATGTGAAAACATTTGTTCCCAACATTGCCATGGCACAAGCTGCAATGGCCGCCGAGGAAGAAGCTAGAAAGGATCATGCTTCAAAAGACTCCGGTACGCGGCTTTTTGCAACATGCATTGGGCTTGCCAGCATGCCGTACAAGCGGTGAGAAACATGCGTCCATTTCCGCTCACCTCACATCGCTGCATGTACACTGCTTGGCAGTGCCATGAGCCGCTGCTTCCTGTGCAGGAGATGATGTGGGCAACAGTAACACCGACAGCTCATCTACCATCCCAAGCAGACTGGGGGCTCATGCTGCGCCACCGTTGGTAGGCAGTGCGCCTGCAAGTGAGACAGTCGTGCAAAATAATTCAGATGCTGTACCATCTGATTTATCACCGCCACATACCAGTAATGGGAATGTGGGCGGAGCAGATTCGACTGTGACATCACATCCATTACAGTCCGCGGCAGCGTCTCCATTACCATCCCCTGAGCAAAATGGAGCGTTCGGGAGTTTTCTTCATGGCCATCCCAGCCCAGGCGGTGAGTCTGGGACTTCTGCTGGTGATTACCAGCACATAGTCAATGGAGACTCAGGCCCGCTGCATGCAATGAGACCGGCTGCTCAAGCTCAGCCTCTCTTGCCTGACGGTGGAGTGCAGAGCAGCATCGCACAGGGACAGCATCATGATACTGGCGCGTCAGCGACAAACGGTGCAGCACACGCGCCAGCTTCTTTTGACGCTGCAGACAGCACAACAGATGCAGCTGCCGTAACGCATCAGGGCCAAGTAGAACTAGTGAGTGAAGCCGATCGAAGCATCGGTGCCGGCATTGTGGATGCTGATGAAAGCGTTGCTGTCGGCAATGAGCATGATGTTCATGAGGGCGGCCATGAGGGTGCGGCGGAGACAGCTGCTGAGTGGGAAGCTCAGCATGGGGTGCACTACGCCCCAGCGCCAGCAGAAGGGGAGGTTGCGAGCCCATGGGTGTCGTTCTGGTATAGCGACTGGCCGGAAACGGCCTGGACCACGCAGTACGAGAACAGCCCAGAGCTGTACTACTTTCATTTCCAGGCCAAAGCTCAAGCAGAAGGCTGGCAAGATGCGGAGTGGGCCCAGCATCGCGAGCAGTGCCCAGATCACTACGACCATGTCGAGTACTTCAACCTCGAATGGGAGCGGCGCGGTACCCCCACGTACCCGATGCCCCAGGAGGGCCAGCCACTGGTGGGCGGTGGGTATGTCACGGCCGAGTGGCTCTCCGCGACGCAGGCAGCTCTTGAAGCTGCAGAGTTTGCCGACGAGGCTGCTGGCGGTGAGCAGGCCGCAGAGTCGTCCATGGCAGAGCCCGAGGTAGCGCACCTCGGAGCCGTTGAAGAGCCGGGCGGGCAGGTCAACGAAGACGTGGCCGATGAGCTTGCGGGCATGGAGACACTGACGGAGCAGGTCACGCTGATGCAGCATCCGATCGTCGACACTCAGGACGATCTGGGTGAAGGCGTTCAGACTCCGCGGCTGCTGTCTGCGGAGGCACTTGTGTCTGCTGATGCAGGCGAAGCGGCAGCAGCCGCTGCGTATTCAGCGGAGCTGCACCGCCCCAATGGTGTCAATGGGCACCGCGAAGAGGAAGAGAATGGCTACTTCCACGGGTCGGCGTCCAAGTCCCCGAACGGGCGGGCGCTCAAGGTCGAGGACATCGACTACGAGCCTGACCCGCAGCAGATACAGGAGCTGATTGCAAAGTACGCTGTGCCTATGCGGCCGGAGAGCTGCGCAGGCAGCGATGACGACCGGCTGTATCGTGCGCAACCGGACGCCTCCCCGCGCAGCCCGGCGGCCCGTGATGAGGGTGCCCATGGCCGCGCTGATGACCGCGGCCGCAGCGGCCGCCGTTTCCTGCGGGGCTCCAGCAGCGTGAGCGGGTCAGAGGCCGATGGGGGTGGAGAGGAGAGTAGCGATGACGATGAGGGGGGCCCGGATCCTGGCCAGGATGCGGAGGATGTGTTTGGGGACATGGGTAGCATGCTGGCGGTCGCTTCGCCGAGCAGCTGCCACCGGCATGAAGAGGAGGCGCGGGTGTCGACGGGCACGCTCGGGACTGCCGTGGCCGCGGCGGAGAGCGCTGCGGCCATGCGGCACCTGGAGGCTGCGCTCGACACGGAGCAGGTGCGCCATCACTGTTTGACTGTGCTCTGTGCATGCATCAGCGGCTTTGCTTCACTTTGCCACGAAGTGCGTACAGCAACGGGGTGGCATTGCTCTGCATAGAAAGCTGTTTGTTTTCTGTTTGAGGAGTGCAACGTGATGTGCACGCGGGTTGTCATTTGCTGACAGGGCTGCTCGAGTTGCGCAGTGGGATGTGATCGGGATGTGCTCATGCCTGCTGCAGAACCAGCTGCTGTGTTGTAGTGAGGGACCTGGATTTTTCGGTGTCGACCTCAGCAGGCCATGCCACGCCGCACTGTAGGACTCTTGACCGGTGGTGACCCACCTGCTGCTGTGCAGTCGGCAGCAGAAGCTGCTCAATCCGTGGACGCGAGCTACGCCAATTCAGTGCATCTGTCCGACGGGCAGTCCGAGGCGCCATCCTCCATGTGTGCGCACGCCCCGTCCGAGGCTGTCATGGAAGAGACTGACGGCGCGAGCAACGCCGCGGGCGGCATCATCGAGCTGCCCAACATTCCGGAAGGCTCTGCTGATCTGGAGGACCTGCCTGTCCTGCCGCCGATGCATGGCGACGTGCCCAGTACCACACGGCCGGAGATCAACATCACCGATCTCGAGCGCCGCGGCATGCGGGTTGGTGCACACACGGCCTCCTGTGCTGCGGAAGCCGCAAGCACGCAGGCTGCCTCAGACAAGGGGTCGGACGATGATGGCGGTGGTGGCGGCCACAGCAGCGGCGGCGCAGGTCGGACTGCTGCCACGTCTGCCGGCGGCACCGGTGGGTCTGGGCCTGAGCAGGCGGGCAGTGCTCCTGGGCAGCGCGCAGCCCAGGTGGCGGCTGCGGATGCACAGCTGCGGACAGCAGGTGATGGCACTGCACGGGGGATCCTGGAGGAACTCGGGCGCGTGAACGCGATGCTTCACGCGGCGGGCCTATCCGGCGAAATCCCGGACGACGTCGCAACTCTCTTTGGTGCTCTGCGGCAGCACATCGATGACGTTGCAGGCACGATGCGGGGCCACAAGACACTGGCATCGCAACTAGACCAGGTTAATCCGGCCTCTGCTGCATCTGCTGCTGCGCCTGCGGCAGTGCAGGCAGAGGCGTCACAGCAGGCTGGAACTCCTGGTGCGTACCTCTTCCCTTGGATTGATGAGTTGGCTGCGTTGCCACTTGAGCACGGCCTGCAAGGCACCAGCGAGGCACTGCACGTGTTTGTATGGTTCTAAACGGTCATCAAGGCTTGAATCGGCATTCCTTTCAAAGGCAATGCTTGCAAAGTGTGTGCCTCATGTGTTCGCACTGTGCAGGTCTGCTGTCTACACCCACACGCTCCGATGCGGCTCACATGACTCCGATCCAGACCCCCGGCATTCTGTCCAACATGTCCACGCCGGAGCCTCATGCGCCGCCAACAGAGGATGCAGCGGGCCGGCTGTCACTACCGATGAACTTCCAGGCTGCGGCGAACCCTCTGTACGCCCAGACGATGTCCCCTGAGACCGCCGGTTTCCACGCACAGCTCGGTGGCGGTTCAAACACGGGCACAGCTGCACCTGCGGCGGCACCGGCTCCCTTTGACTCCGAGGCTGCCGCTGCTGCATCTGCGGCCGCGCTGTCAGAGCTGCAGGCTGAGCTGGAGTCCAAGGCTGCGGAGGCTGAAGAGCTGCGCAGCGCCCTGGAGGAGTCCACGACGGAGAACGAGGACCTGCGGAGGAGGATCATGGAGGCAGAGGCGCGAGAGGAGGCGGCTGCCGCGCGGCTGCAGGCTGCGATCGCTGCCAGGGATGCTGCTGCGGCGGAGCTGGCCGACGCGCGAGAGGCGGAGCGCGACCTGCGCCAACGGCTGGACGAGGCACAGGCCCAGAACTCATCCCTACAGGTGTGCACCACTTTGTCTCTGAGGACCGGGAATTTTTGGCAGTGCTGCCATGTCCACGCGCATCCCCTTCTCTGAAAAGCTCTTAGTGCATGTCGTTGACGGTCTGGCTGTGTGATGCAGGACGCGGTCGCTGTCACACAGCAGGCTGCGGACGACGCCAAGGCCGCTGCGTCAGGCCAGGCGGTCGCAGCGGCAGCAGCTGCTGCAGAGGCTGCAGGGCTGGCGGAGGCAAAGGCTGCTGCCACGCTTGCTGCCGTCCAGCAGCAGCTGCGAGATTCTGAGGCTGTGGTCCAGGAGCAGACACGTGCCCTGGCTGCCGCGCAAGCACAAGCCCAGGCGGCAGCCGCCGCCGAGCGTGCAGAGGCAGAGGAGGCACACGCTGCGCATGCTGTGGCGGCCGCAGCACTGCAGGCTGCAGAGGCAGCTGCGGAGGCTCTTCGGGGGGATGTTGAGGCGGCGCAGGCGGAGGCCGCGGCGGCAGCAGCATCTGCGGCTGCACAAGCGGCTGACGCAGCGGAATTGCGCGAAGCACTCGAGCTGGCCCAGGCGGAGCGAGTGGCTGCAGCAGCAGAGCTGGCTGAGGCTAGAACGGCTCTTGAGAACATGCAGCAGGAGCAGTCTGCGATTCAAGAGAGCCTACGTGCCGCAACGCAGGCGCAGGCGGCGGCAAGTGCTGGCCAGCGTGCAGCTGAGGCGGAGGGCTCCGCGCTGCGGGAGCGGGTCGCAGGATCAGAAGAGTCTGCAGCCGCGTTGCAGCAGCAGGTTGACGCCGCAGAGACATCCGCAGCGGAGCTGCGGCAGCAGCTGTTCTCTGCGCAACAAGAGGGTGCTGCGCTGTCACAGCAGCTGCATGAGGCCCAGGCGGCACTGGACTCTGCCCAGGTGTGCCAACACCACCGCTGTGGCATGTTGTCCGCTGAGGTGAATGAGATGACTGGGCTTTGTCCTGTGAATCTGCAGCTGCAAAGTGCACACTCTGGGTTTTGCTTGTGGTGCTGTGAACGGTTGCTCTGGTGATCAGCACGTCCGACTGCATGGACACACAACTCAGCAAGCGGACAACCCCGCTGTGCACCGTTCGGGCTTGTTTGTTCTCGTCCACCTGGCGTCACGTGGGGGTGCTGTGCAGGCAGCAGCGGCAGATGCGTCGCAGCGCTGTGCTGACGCGGAGGCGACAGTTGAGGAGCTCACGGCAGACCTGGATCTCTCGGTGCTAGCGATGGGCATGGAGACCGACAAGGTGGCCGCGATGGAGGAGTACGTGGCGACGCTCGGCGGCGACGCGACCGACCTGCTGGAGCGCATCGAAGCGGAGCACACTGCCGCGCAGGAGGGCAGCGAGGCCGGCTCCGAGGGTGGCTCTGAGGGTGGCTCTGAGGGTGGCGGCAGCGATGGCGAGGGCGCAGGCGACGGCGCTGATGCCGATGAAGCTGCGTCTGCCGGCGTTGATGACGTTGCGAACGGGGTCGCGACCGATGCGGGACACGCCGTCGGTTCTTCGGCCGGGCAGTCCCCTGCCACACGGAGCTCTCCTGAGGTGCATGCTGATGATGCTGCAGAGGCGGGTGTCGAGGCGCCGGACGCGTGGGGCGCGGCGGCTGCTGCTGAGGAGCAGGGTGGCTGGCAGGCGGTACCCGTGCATGCTGGGGGAGATGCAGAGGCAGATGTGCATGAGGAGGTGGCTGCTGCGGCTGGCTGCCCGCAGTTCTTTGATGACGCCCCGGTGTCTGATGGCGGGTGGGGGTCCTGGGACGCAATGCAAGACGCCCCTGCTCCCGCGGGTACTGCCCTGGCGGCTGGACCTGTTGCACAGGGTGTGCCTGCAGCGGACGCTGCTGGTGGAGAATCGCTTTTCTTTGACGGCGCCGTGAACGACGTGCCGGCTCCTGTCGGTGGTTTCCTGGCAGCCGGCTACGATGCACAGCCTGCGCCTGCCGCAGGCGCTGCTGGCGGAGAATCGCTTTTCTTTGACGGCGCCGTGGACGACGTGCCGGCTCCTGACGGTGGTGCCCTGGCAGCCGGCTACGATGCACAGCCCGCGCCTGCCGCAGGCGGAGAATCGCTGTACTTCGATGATGCAGACGGAGGCTGGGGCGGCTGGGATGACGGCGGGCAGGAGCCGGCGTGGCCTGCCCATGCAGAAGAGCAGGCAGTAGCATCTGCTCCGGCTGCCGCAGATTCCGGAACAGCTGGCGACGCATGGGCGGCGGCCGGTGTCACACACGGCGGCGCCGTCGACGCCGCGCACACAGAGGAGCCTGCAGCCGTGTGGGGTGGAGCAGGGCAGTCAGGCTTTGCAGCCCCTGCGCCTGACAGCTGGGGCTTTTCCGCAACTGGTACGGCACACATGGGAGATTCGGGCGCGCCGCCCGTGGGCGGTTCGCCCGCGGCAGGTGCTGCGCTCGAAGGGACGGGCGGTTTCTTCGATGAATTTCAAGACGGCTGGGGAGAAGACCAGGATGTCCCACAGGGGGCAGGCTTCCAGCAGCAGCAGACGGTGGGCTTGGCACCTGCCCTGGGAGCAGGCGATGATGCTGCACAAGGAGCAGCTTTCCAGCCACAGCACCTGGGAGGCTCGCCACCCGCGTGGGGATCGGCACCTGAAGCACCCGCATATGGTCATGCCGCTGACACAGCACAGGGCGGCACACAGTCCATGTGGGGGCACCAGGAGGAGGGCTGGGCAGATCAGGATGGCTGGGGTGGCTCAGGGGGCTGGGGAGAGGGGGGCTGGGGGGGAGCGGAGTGGCAAGAGAGCGGAGATGCCGCCTTGGGGGCACAAGCAGCGCAGGATTCTGCAGGCCCGGGAGACACAGGGTGGGGTGCAGCAGAGCCGCATCCCACAGGGACAGACAGTAACGCATCCGGCGGACGATTTTTCGTCTAGTATTAGAGTTTCCAGCAACAGTTCGAGATGACGTGCTGGTGATGGTGGACGGCTGTACACACATGGTCATTCTCAATGAGACATTCTTCCAGCACCACGTGTAACAGAGAGTCTAAAGTGCTTCTGCGTCAGCCATTGTTGTGTGTCACGGTGGTATGACGCTGCGTTGAGATTGTTCTTCATGGCCACAATGCATCTGGCTGATAGCGCATGCTGACTTACGACATCGTTTCTCAGCACTGCAGACAGACCAACCTCAGTCGCAAACACGGTAGCATGAACCATTGCAGTGTCCATTGAACAATAGATCATCTGCTCCTTTCACCTGCATATCTGTAAAACTCCACACACTGCAACATGCCCTTTCCGCAATGAGTGTTCACATTTCCAATTGGGTATCGAGTGCACAAACGAAAAAGAACACGCCATCACGCCCACCTATCGATTTGGTCTCAGTCCGCTGCATCAGCACTTTGCCGGCTCCACCTGGTGCAGCCCTTCCATTGCACTGCTGCATGCTCGCAGAACCGGCACAATTCCAGCAACAGTTCGAGCACAATTCATAGGCTTCATGCAAGTAATCAATTGGATGTGATCGTTCCTGACACGGGGGCTGGCAAATTCAGTGCTGGCACTTGATCTCACAACTGTTCTGCTGGACCAGGCCTCAGCCTGCTCGTGGGCAAGCCACAGATGGCGATGTGGCACTTGTCACATGTGCACTACGTTTAGATGCACACCATTTGAGCCGGGCATCAACATGCAACTGTTTGAGTACATCCGGAATTCAACTCTGGTTGCCTAGCCAAATCAGGTGTGGTAATACGGCGTTCCGAGTCACAGGTGCCAGAGAAACGTGGTAATGATCACCTGCCAAACCACGATTACCCCAACCCGGTCTTGGGTACGTGGAATTAAACGTGCCCATATCGACAGATGAAGTGGCTTGCGAGTAAAAAGCAACAGTCCCAAGTTTTGCACAGCTAACGTTGAGCGATGGATACCCCCGTCGTTAGAAACGATCTATCAGGCAATGTTTTGCTTGGCACAAGCTGGCATGAGCAGTTACAGTGGCTACTCCCACATCATGATTCATGAGGTACTGCCAAATGCTACTGTTGCACAGATTGCTGGACTCCTATGCAACAGGCTCAGGCTTGGGCACCGATGACTTCATGCTTGAGCAAGGCTTGTATGCAGCTAACCTGACGGGTCAGCCCGAGTTCATCATCAGTCGTGCACTTTGACACAGGACCTTGGACCTTGGCTGATTGCCAACAAGGCCGCATGTGACGTGACGCTTCGAAATTGGGAGGCGCCCGTGGCACCTGCACACCTCACATTCAATCTGGAGCCATGCAGCACAGTGCAGGTCCCGGACAACACAAACATTTCTGGCAGTCTGACTGCGCCAAAGTAGCAGCTGGTGTACGTACGACACGAGACATTGATGCCAGTTCAATGTTGTGGCAGTCAAAGCTGTGGCTGTAACTCGTATGGATGTCACTTTCATTTGCTGTCAATTTTATGGCAGTCACAGGCATGCTCGTGCGGATAAAACCCAGTCCTCGGTGCAGCACCTGCATGTCCTGGTGCTCTCTGCTTGGACCAGGTGCACGGTCAGCTGGGTCACCGGTGCCCTCGCCCACGTTGCTGCCACGGTCCGACAGCATCACACGGTTCTCCCATGCAGTGATCCGCAGCTGCAGCGAGGCGGCCACAACCTTCATTGATATCTGTGGCTGGCGCACAGCGCGTGCCTTGTTAACATCGTTCGCCTTGCCATCACGCCACCCTCTCGGCCACCTGGGAGGGGTTCATAGGGCTCAGCGGTCGATGCAGCAGTCATTGTGTCCGGCACCGGCTTGCAAAGAGCCACCTCATGCTCCTTGGTGACATCAGCCGAGGACACCCCCGGCGAAGCGCATTCGGCATTGCACCAACGTCCACAAGCTCGTCTGCTGCTCCACGTGTCGTGCAGGAACGCCCAGAGGACAAACCCATGGCATCTGCAGCTGTTTCTGGCCAAACATCTGTAAGTTGACATGGGCGCAAAGATGGCTTGTCACGTTCCAATGGCCATTGGTACAGGTTTCGGAATTAGAGTTTAAACAACAGCAGTCGTGGAGCAAACTACATTCTTAAGCATTCTCACATGAGAGCACTGAACTTATGTGGCGTGCACGTATGCGCTCTGCAGGGCCTGGTGATCTTTTCATGTAGCCTCAGCTATAGCTAGGCCATGCTGATCTAAGGCATTCTTGCCTACCTTAGTTTGACTATTTTTGACAGCGAACTGGTTACCCTGATAATGTACCAAATCCACCTACACACACAGGGCCGGTTTGAGCGCATGCGATGGTGACCCAGCGGTGTGTCCAATTGGCTACTCCCGTAACGCCAAACAGCAGTATTACGACAGATAATCATTGAAACCATGCAGCCTGTGCGCACCGTGGCTTCTCCGCCTGCGCCCAGGCCCGGGACAACGAGGAGGTCTTCTACACTGCAGGCCGCTGCGACAGGACTCCAGTCACATACAGGCAGCCCTCCATCCTCCTCCAGGAGATCACTCAGCCATGCTAGACCGGGTTCGTGTGAACTTGCGTTGATACCGGCGGAATGAGAGCCCATGTTCTACTGTTGATGCTGTCTACAATAGCTGCACCGATCACACAGCATCACCGCTTCCATACAATTCCAGCATCAGTTGTGAGAGGTCTCAAATGATGGCCACTGCCGTTGGCTGTGGGTCCTTGTGTGGTGCACCCGATTCGGCAGTAAACCGCGAGGCTACGAGTGTCCATTGTGACAATTCAGCCTGAGCCCCAGCTGACAAACCAGATTGTAACGCGTTATAAATTTGGCAGCATGCTGCAGCTCATACAGCATACATTGTGCATTCACACCTGTTTTATATGCCGGAGTTGGGTGCCGGGCTTTTCTGGCTACTGTCGTCAGTGCCATCGCTCGCGTTATACCCAATGTAACAAGGCGCGTGATAGCGCACGTTAATCAGGGTCATATGATGACTCTAATATGCTGAGCAGCTCCGAAGGGCATCACCGCGAGGCGGAAGCCGGGCAGCGGCCAGCTGCTGTGTGGGTGCCGGCATTGGCCACTCTCAACGAACCTGGAACGCCTGGCATAGTCGCCAAGATCACAGATCTTTCAACAGCTCCAAAGCTACCATCGGAGCTTAGGCCATTGCAAGTGACCGTGAGTAACGCCTGCGCGACTTTGTCGCCACTGCTTGTGAACATAGGTATATCTCTCGCCCTCTGGCACACACAACGAGAATGTTTGGCACAGCTTTGCCGCTCGGATTCAGCCAGCTCGGCCCGGTGAAGGGCTGTCCAATCGTCAACACTGATTCATCCTGTATTCCTCACCCCATGACCCTTAGCACTTCTCGGCGCTGGGGGTTCGGGCCACATTCCCGACATGACTAGCCTGTACTGCCCTGGCGTACATCTCGGATGATCTGCAGGGCCCGTATTGCATGTTTGCTTAATGGTACCCGGCGCATCGGCAAATGATGTATCCGCTTCCATCATGGGTGACAGCACTATCTGCTTTGTCGTCCACAGGAGGGCACACAGTCGTTTGTCAACACTGCTCGGAAAGACGGCGGAATTCCAGACTGTGACGTTCAACCCGTTGGCATTACCGGATCAAAAGATGCACATCACCATTCGCCTTCCAAGAGACACACATACACCTGTGAATGGCAGCGCCGTGCGGCTCGAGTACATGCGGGGCTTTTTTGTGGCTCGCTTGAACTTTGGAGAGGCCAAAGCTTACATTAATAACTTGAATGAGGAGCAATCTTGTGACAGCAGCCCAGAGTGACAATACAGCAGAGGGAACGACGAGGAGCAAACAATGAGCATCCATCAGAGATCTGTTTTTCGAGTATGGTGATTCTTGTACAACCGCAACACTGGACCTGCTGCTCCGCTTGATAGTCAATGGCTGGCAAGGGATGGTTCAGTTTGTATCGAACCCCCGGAGGAAGAACAGGACCATGACTTCAGTAACAATATTTCAGTACATCCTTAGTAGGCAAGGGTATGATTACCGATCGGTGTTTGCCTCGATCCATCAGCTGTGTGTTGGTGTCAATGCAAGCCCAGGAGAGTTGGTCAGGTGGTCCTGCATTGGGCTGGGCTTCGTGTGCAGACATTGCAGCAGCCCTTCGGCGACAGGCCTTCATGGCATGGGCCAGCATCGTGGGCCTGGTGTGCATGGGAAGAGGTACACTCATTTTGATAGCCCAGCTGCGCCATGTCATCGCAGGTGCTTTGTCTCACCCACAGCAGAGGATATGTGGCTGACAGAGTGATAGATCAGCAGCAGCAATCAGCAAATCTGCTGACCCGCACACTGTCTTCAATTTTGGAAATTTGGGACGTCAGCCTATACGATTGTGAGAATTCGGATGTGACGCTGTACTGGCTCGGGTGGAACGGCCATGGACCACCAGCATCACCTCCAGCGGAACCAAATAATGCTGGCAGCCCTGTCTTGTGTTTCTAACCACACTCCATGCCTTACCCAACCACTGGGAACAAGCACACTGGTCTATGATACGTGCCTCATATTGCAATTCTCGGGTGAGCCAGGCAGTGGCACTGGTGACGCTGTACCTTGCCTGTCCCTGGGGCCTGTGCGTGTTGCCTTGGGTTGGCAAGAATGCCACCCATGCAGCAGCAGAACAACTGCCACCACTCCATCAATGCATGACTCTGTCTCTTTTCTGGATTACATGCACAAAACTACATGCACAAGTGTCACAGCCGTACACATGAGCCAGGATGCATTGGACTGCATATTCAGCAGTCCATTCCAACCCTGCCTGACTCGCGTCTTTCTGGTACTCTGCCCTCTGCTGTGACACAGCAGACAGTATGCATCCAAGGGAAAGTGCACAGAATTGAATTAACCCAAGCTCTACACCACGTGCAACACAACATCCAATCTGTGCTGCTGCAGCTCTCTTGGAAATTTCTTCCCTCCTGTCCTGTCTCCACTTGCTCCTCTGAAAAACCGACCCCACAGGCTCATCCACAGTTCATCACGAGATGTAAACTTCTGCCCCAGCCTTCACCCATAAACTCAACCAAAATATCACAGAGCCCCTGCAGACGATGGAGCTACATGTTGCCTATCTCTGGCACTGCTGCTGTGGCATTGCATCTTCAGCCTTCAGAACACCTGTAGCTGTGCATGTCATCTCACACAGACCTGCAAACGTGCAGACACACACCGCCCGGCCCGCAGAGACGGATGGACCACACCGTGGTTGGGAACGTTGGAAAGGAACATCACAGGCTCTCGATCACCATCTTGCCGATCTCTGCCATGCGGCAAGAGTAGCCCCACTCGTTGTCATACCAGGCATAGATCTTGACCATCTTGCCATCCACTACCATCGTGGAGAGAGCGTCCACGATCGACGAGTGTGGATCGTTCACAAAGTCCATCGAGACGAGAGGCTGCGTCTCGACCTGCAAGCCAAATCCCAAGCAATCAAGCATAGTCCATTTGCATGTACAGCGCCCATTGTGCACTTGGACAGCAGGCGCATGTACACAACAGAAAAAAATGGGTATCAGGCAGTGGCAACCAGGGAGCGCACCCGAAGCACATTCTTGAGGTATGTGTCCGCGGCCTCGGTCAGCAGCTGGTTGACCTCCTCGGCTGTCGTGTCCCGCTCCACCTCAAACACTGCGTCCGTGAGGGACGAATTCGTGAGCGGCACCCGCACTGCGAGACCTGCACCGCACAACACCGCCTCGGTCGTGGTTGCCTGATCGCACTTACGGGGCAGTCACAGCAGATGTTTTCGTGTCCATACTCGCCCGCTAACCTTTGACCTTCTGCCTTCCTTTGCTTTTGCACATGCAAAAGGCAAAAGTACACTCAGCACGTTTCACACTGAGATAGATCACGGCCCCAGCAGCGCCGAGGGAAGGAAGCGAGCAACACAACACACATCACGAGCAGCTCGGGTGAGCACCTCCCGACATGCTGTCACGGACCGCTCTCACAGGAACAAGGCACATGGAAGCACAGGCAGCACGAACACCCAGTGTACTCACCTAGGGCAACAGGAAGACATGCACAGCCAAGCGCGAGATGCCGGGTACGATGGTGCAAAGCCGCCGCAACGCCGCCAGCGGCAATGGCCAGCCGTCACCAGGTACCACTAACTGCGGCGGTACACGGTAGCAATGGCCACGGCCCCAGACCACAGTGCGGGTGAGCCATAGACGGCTATGCAGTGACGCAGATCTGCGGCGAGCAGTGCTGGCGGCTGGGGTACAAGGCAGGGGGGGGGCGGGGGGCTCAGTGTGCGCAGGAGCTTGGCACGGATCACGGGTTGTATACGCGCAGCCGGTCGGACCCCCACGACCTGTGCCCTGGGGGTACACAACGCAACCAGGACACCGCCGCAACGCGAGCAGCGTCAACTGGTGCGGTGCCGAGGTATGAGCTGAGAGAAAGGATCCATAGGTATGCCCCACAAGGTGGTAAATCACAAACGCAACGCATCAGACAGAAGCGATGGCGGAGGTATCGCAGTGGTCACGTCCGATGTGATGAGCGCACCGTTGAGCTTGCCCTTGAGTTCCGGGAAGATGATGGTGATGGCCGTCGCGGAGCCGGTGGAGGTGGGCGCGAGGTTCATGAGGCCGGAGCGCGCGCGGCGCAGGTCGCTCTTCTTCGCGTTGGGCGCGTCGATGATGGTCTGCGTGTTGGTGACGCAGTGGATCGTGGTCAGCATGCCGCGCACAATGCCCAGCTTCTCGTGCATCACCTTGACCAGCGGCCCGAGGCAGTTGGTCGTGCACGAGGCGGCCGTCACGATCGAGTGCTTTGCCGCGTCGTACTTGTCCTGCACAGCACGCAGCACGCGGGCGTCGCCGCGGGTGCGGATGTTGGCCGTGAGCGTGGGCAAAGAGGGGGGGCGTTCTGGGGAGGGAGACGGGTGCAGCATGCTGCGGTGTCTGTGGCGGTGGCATGCCCAGGGATCGCTGGAGCGGCTGGAAAGGGCGATGGTAGTTGGGGC
>JALKAD010000164.1:525178-539651 GCA_024500015.1 Ulva compressa
GGTGCCAGGTGTTTCCCGGCAGCCGCCTGTGCATCACGGACAGCAGCTTCGAGGCGCTACTGTCGTAGCTGTCACCGGGCCCGGCCGGGCACGTGCGCGAAGGTGGCATGCATGCGCGGGTCTTCGGCTGTGCATGCATGGTGGTTCAGTGTTGCACACAGCTCCACGGAGATCAGCGCATGCGGCGCAGCAGCGAGGGCAATAGCAAGCAAGCCAGTCCCAGCAATCATGAATCACCAATGAGCTAGGAGCACCGTCAACTCCGCCAACACAAGCCAGCCACGTACGTATACGCGTGTGCAGACTCGGAGTACTCCTAGTCTGCGGAAGAGCTACTAGCTGAGTAGTCCACAAACGCACGGTCTTGCGGACGCAACACAAATTCGCGGAGAACGGCTAGCATTTGGTCAACAATAGCACGTGTACAGAGGTCGCTGTAGGGATAGTCCTGGCGACAGTACTACATTGGGCACGGGCAGCTTCTGTTCGCGTTTAGACCTAGTCCGCATGCGCAGTGCGTGCTGCGAATTACACCGGCAGCGCGGGACGGGCCCCGGGCGGATGCGCATCGATATATCACCAGACGCGTACTCTGCCGTTGCACGCAAAGACCGCTGTGCGGCGGGTTGCTTGGAGAGTCTCTGGCTAAAGCATCCTTCACAACGATTTTGGTACATGCAGGCTTCGTCAAGGCATCTGGATGGCGAGGCTCGGCATGCACATCGGTCCGGTCATGATTGATCACGTGCGCATGCAGTTATGAAGCGGGGTGGAACACACCTTTCGCCCGGCGTCTATTCTTCAGCAAAGCGCAGCGTATGGTGGCACTCACAGGCAAGGATGGTGTTGGCTGATGGGCATGAGCTGCATTTATAGGACTGCTTTGTTTTGAGAACATGGAGTCGCTTGCGATTGGCTCTCGCGTGGCGCGATCCCGGAACAGAAGTCACTCGTCGCCACGCGGAACATACGCCACTCTCGATCGCTCAGTCGCCACGACGCCCTGCAGCTGAGTGATTACACATGCGCAGATGGTACAAGCACCTCCAGCTCGTGGATGGTGCACAGGGCGCGTACCCCACGTCGCGTTCAAGCTAGCTCTGGTCATGACGATTGGGGTTGTTTTTTTTTTTGACCTGCGCATGCTGATTGTGCGCAGAGTAAGCCTAGGCCATGGGCGCCTATAAGCTACTTGGACTAGTACTACTTGAGCCAGCATTCCTGTATGAATTCTTTCCGTAGCGCTAGCTAGCTCCCATAGTGTAACGCATGTGCATCAATTGATGATCCATCATGTTTGGCCATGGTGTGCGCACCGCTGCACAAAATTAATTGCGCAATTGCCTGAAGGGGCCCGGTTGCGCATGCCGTCACCATTGATCAGCTCGTCTGGAGCACGATGTGGTTTTGAGTTGTGGCCACTGTAGACATCGCGATGATGTGATGACGTGTGTCTGTGACGCAACCAACGTACGCAGAATGAGCTAGCGCTGGCGTTTCCGCGACAGCTCCAGGCAAGTGCTGCACGTATATAACGGATCCATGTGATAACAATCACTGATATATGCATGCCAGTACGACACATGTACAGGTGCACCTAGGTGGCGCCAGGTACAAACGCGCCGTATGACGCCTGCCGGTGAAATGTTAACGTTTGCGTCCGCGATCGCGACATCGATGTGTTCTACAGGATGACGCACGCTGGCGCGCGCCCACGGCGCCATATGGCCGTTTAATGCATTGGCCAAGCGCCTATTCGGAGAGAGAGTGGGTTTTGCGCACACGAGTTCCGGTCGACGTCGTTGGACATGAGCGCACGACAGCTGCGGCCACACTTTGCGTCGAGTGCTCAACGTGTTGACTGGATCATGGCGTGGGGCATGGTCTGTCGAGATACGGGGTTGCGACATCTCCTTCCCTGTGGACACTCATTGATCGAGCTGCAGCTCGTCATCACCGCATTCTGACGTAACGGCGGGCCTCGCCGGGTTAACGTTGCTCTTCAGAGCACTGCGGCACGATATCGCTGGTGACCGCAGTCACACGTACATCTGCTCAGGCGCATGCAACTTTGAGACGACAGGAGCTGATCATGACCCGTCCTGACGGCCCAGCTCTGGCCACTATTGCGCGGTGCATGACATCTCATGACCAAAATTTAGCAGGCAACTTGTGCACGTCCAATCTGGGGATTTCCTGGTTTAGATCTTGTTAGATCCTGTGTGCATGTGGTCCTCGCGGCCCCGCCAGCGCGCTGCGCAGCGCTGTGACAAGTCTGCCAGCGCATGCACTATCGCGAACCCGCACGCGGTTGTGAGACCAGGCAAGGCCTGGCGTTATCTGTCCATCGGGCAATTTTTTTCGACTCTGGCTCAAGGTGAGGCACGAAGCCTGTTCACACCGAGCGCAACCTACATATGTGTAGATATGTGGAGATCGGCAGCTGGAGTCTACGCCTCTTCCTGCCTCTCGTATATGTTTGATTGTAGATTGTAGTTGCTGTTGGCAGCCACCCGTGTCGTGCTTTGTGCAAATGCTCACGTTGCGGCATCGCTGACCGTCGCGCACAAGGCTCGCGCGTCAGCGGCACCGGGAGCAGCGCATTGATAAGCCCACGCGCACGTCATCGTTGCGAGGCGAGCTCACGCAATATTATGTGGTTTCTGTGGCATCCTAGATGCAAAATCCCACCTTTCCACGGCCTAGGCCAAGACTGCAGCAAACTCATGAGCAGTCGAGTTCCGAACTGAGTCAGGGCTCTACAGGTGCCCAAAAAATTGTAGGGATTCCCGATTCCAAACGCCAAATCGCCATAGGAGTCTCCCTTTCTCATCATGCAGAGTAAGAGGGCATCCCGGGAAGCCTGTTACGGAAAAAACGGGTTAAAAAAAACATCGATATCTCGATCGATATCTCGATCGCTTCGCTCGCTCGCCCTTGCTTTCCCGATTTCGAACGCGACACGCGCGACTCAAAATCGGTAATCCCGTTTTCGCAGCCCAACATGCGTCGGGCCACCCCGACGCGCTATGCGCGCCGTCGTCGGGATTCCCGTTCGCCCGCTGCCGCGGGCGGCCGGGATTAACTCAAATTCGCCCCCAAAAATCGGTATCCCGACGGCTTGTAGAGCCCTGGTCGAGTTGCGTCAGCATCGCCGCTCGGCGTTGTCAGTCAGTACAACTAGTTCATGTATTACTTATGACATCATAGCGAATGTAGGGCGTCACGCTACTCCAGAAACCACTCCAGGGACGTCTAGAACTGTGCCAGATTGCCATCAGGCCTGCATGGGTCTATGACCCAATGCCACTTCTTCTGTGCTGCATGGAAACGAAATCCAAAACATGTTTTTTGCTGCTATGCCATGGAGGGTTCTAGAGACACTTGCACTCCGACGCACACTCCAGCCTGTGTGGCGCTGACCCTCGGGAGGTGGCTGCACATTGAGCACTTGCTGTTGTCACTCCCGTGTATTTGCGCTGGGGCAGACCTGCGTGGGACTGCCTGTCTCCGGGCAGACCTGCTGTGTGTTACACAGCAATAGATCTAGGACCCAGCAGCGCCGAGGAGTAGACCTGCTGTTAGTGTCACCTCCATGCAGTGATGAGCGAGCGTACTCGATAGCCAACCCTATGCCTCTAGCATTAATTTGAACATGGCACTTTCAGTGAGCTCGAGTGAGAGCCAGCCGCCTTCGCATCCTTGGATGGCGCAGGCGCGCATGCCTGCGTCTTCCTGTCACTCCGCGAGCATCACCGGCCCGGAGAAAACATGTGTCGTATGCTTGGCTTTGCAGTCCATGCACGGGTACATCCAGCGGCTACGAGCTGGATCCCGCGTGCATGTATGGCACATGCGTGACCTGGCCTCATATCTGTACACCGAACAGCCATCACCAACAGCTGCAGGAGCGTGTAAATGTTTTTGCATGGTCCCAAGTAGAGCATGTTTGCATCACCGGACGCGCCTGTCAAGGAGGCGCACAGGGAAGGCGGGGGGTGTGCTGCGTGTGCACGCCATGCCGCGGAGCTGCATGTGTGTTCAGGGTGACAAAGGTGGTCGGCCTCCTGAACCCGCGGCGGCCGATCGGCGGGCGGCCCTGCCGTGCTGGGCATGCTGCGGCATACACAAGCCACAAGGTGCACGTGCTCCCCTCAACTGTGCCATGCTGCCTCGCTTCACCCACGTGCAGCACACATGGTGTGGCCAGCTGCAGCACAGACCGCACAGCATGCACAGCGTCACTGTTGAGCCATCACCGTGGTGGGTGTCAAGGACCCGCCACCGCCACCGTTGTGACAGCCACTAGTACTGTGGGCATTGGTGCGGACTGCAGGCATGCGGTGTCTCTCTACAAAAAACGGAAACGTTCATGGTCGCTGTGGTACTGGTAGCAGTGGACAACGGCCACTTCGGGCCTGTATCCAAGTGCATCAAATTCTGCGAACAAATCTTTTTGACGGACAGCATCGAAAAGCTGTTCTGAGCTGGACTTTCTCCACAGCTCTGTTCTGAGCTGGAATTCATCTCCAATTGTACACACGTGGCTCCCCCAAAGGCATGCTGCATGCATGAATGTCTGTGTCTTGAATATGGAGTCTCGGTTCTCTGCTACCAAAAACAAAAAACAATCGGCCACCGGTGGTACCACCCAAAACGGGTATCGGCCACAGCACCCCTGCGGACAGGGGCGGAAGAACGGTCAACACGCACAATCCCACCAGACAGGTGAGTAGAGGGAGCATGCGCAGGCTCAAGCAACGTTAACGCACGCAACCGATGTCGGCCACACACGCAGGCGGTCGCAACGGGGCAGCCACACAGAAGGTACAGCCACGGGCGCAGACGAGCACAAGGCAGGAATTCAGGACGCCGTGGCCGTCACAAAGGCAGCCACAAGGCGATTGCAGAGGCCGCGAGCGGGCTGGGCGACACAGGATGGCAGGGCACCTGCGGGATGAATTGCAAGCAGGAAAGGAACGGTGCACGCATTCGCAACAGCGTCACACACAGGTGTGGCCGGAAAAGCACGGCCGACGACAGCATGCACAGCCACGTTCTCCGCCACAGCGCACAGAAGATCCGACCGGAGGCAGGCAACCCCGTGACACACCGTGGAAGGATGAACGCAAGGGCAGGGCAGCAGATGCTCGATGTGGCGCCGCCTGTGCTCACGCGGATCAGCAGCACACAACCCACTGGCAGCATACGTCACACAGGTCACACAGGGGACATATGCATGCATGGGGGTGGCGCAGTACTATATGTGTACTATATGTGCACCACAGTACCACGTATAGCCTATATGTGGTGATATGATATAGGTGATGTTGTACACGCCACAAGACGGGGATTGCGTGTATGGTGCGACACCGGAGTCAGGGAGGAGAACCTCCCGCGCGAGCCGGTTACACAGGACCGGAGGTGGGCGAGGACGTTTCCGGAGGCGGCCAGGCCCGGGGGGGGCCCGACGCCAACACATTATATGTGTACTGAGCCGATATCTTGCCCAGCCCACCCTTCAGCTTGCAAGCGTCATTGGCAGTTCTCGAGCTCAACGTCCATTTTAGACTCAACTGCAGACTCAACTGCGTTGAGTCCTAGGACTCAGGCCTGATTGGTCTTCTGTTCAAAAATTGATTGGGCTGAGTGCAGCAACGGCTGGCCAACTAGAACGTCAAGGAGGCTAGGAGGTTGTATACACTGGTGTTGACTATTAGTGTCAACACACTGTGTTGGCGCAATGGCAGTATGCTGCAGGACAGGTGCACCATGGGACTTGCATGCAGGCCCTGCAGCTGTGCCTTGCAGCCTAGATGACTGTGTTACCTGTCATGTGATGATTACATGCTCAGGGCCCGGGGTTTCCTTTGTATGGCCTAGGCATAGCTACCATTTCACTGCACATGGACGCTTGTGGTGCACACTGGTGAGTTCGGGCGCCCGAACAGTTTTGTGGTGACTGGTGGAAACTCAGACTCCTTCGCATGGTGCAGAGCAATAGCTCTATTCGACCAGGCGTCCTAGGCCAGAGAGAGAGGCGCTGCGAGGCCACAAGAATCACGCTGTTCGCAAGTGAATGAAGACTATTCTCGGCTCGGTGCTCGACGTCCACATGCCGTGCGCACGTCATCAGCTGCAGGCGTCATGAGATTGAGTGTATATGCATGCGCGCCGCTGCTCTTGCACTATCTCTGGCCCATCCTTGAGGCATATGTTTATTACTAGCTGGTCTGCCGGGAACTCCGCTCGCGCAGCTGCTTGCTCAGTGTTGATGTCCCGCACGACCATGTGTTTGAAGGGCTGGTACAAGTCGTTCAGCGGCCGGAAAGACGCCAACCTGCAGCAAAAGGGTTGCCGGCACATGAGACTCTTCCATAGCTGTCAGGGTGCTGATATCGGCATCAGGTGATGCGGCATGCATACACCGCGACAAGGTGGTGCGAATTGCTTGCCGCGCTGCACGCCATTTTGCCGTGTTAACGGCATATTCCGTGCACAATCGAATATAGCACAACTTGTATGAACATTGGAGTACCATGGATGCCACGCAAGGGCCCCATGATCGAGTGCTGCGCCACTCCGGTCAAAGCCGTCGCAGAGAAGCTGCTTAACACAGATGCGTACATGCACATTGAGCAGGCTGACTAGCCACAATATCTTTGCATCTGGCTCCCAATAATTCTGCGAGGAAATGGGGTTTTGCAGTGCCAGCACACGAAGCTGCTCAAGCGTGAGACAGCACCACCACTGGTGCTCGGCTCCAGGTGTCACCAATATAGCTTCCAGCATGGCTGTCAGCTGTACGACTCTCCGAACGCCGGCGTCATCAATTTCAACCAGACAGGTCCATTGCAGGTGCGCTCAGCGTCTCCACCTTCGCATCCACGTGAACCTCGCCATTGACGCTCTCATCGCTGTCCGAGTGCATCACCTGCCGCAGCTGCGCTGTCACTCCAAGTTTATATCTGCTGTAAGCATTTTTGGTAGCTCTGCATCGTTGCGACGAGCCTGGTAGTGTAGAAGCTAGCGGCGGGGGCCTCCTTGTCGGCTCAAACAGGCCTGTCGCTTCCGTCACGAGAGGCACCGCTGTACGTGTGCGACTGGCATGCACTAAACTCCGCCGGCAACATTTTGAAGCAGCTGTTTTTGAAGTATTTCGGGGTCGAGGTGGCTGCTTTGATCCGAAGCCTGTGCTCCCCGCACCATTGCAGCTTGCCTGAAAAAATCAGCTTGCAAGCTTCCCAAAAATACACGTCGACGTAGGCCTAGCTAGGTACCCATGGCGTTGGCACGTCACTTGCAGCATCGATCACGGTCCTTCTTCACGTCGCAATCGACCGGACGAGTTGCCGGGATCGTTAGCTACGGCGGCCTAGAGCTCGACAGCCGCGCGCAGGCGGCAGCTGTTGCCCGATTTCGATATAGCTCTGATCACGTGTACTGTTTGTACCAGCCTGCAGTGCTCAGGAGTTCGACCCGTGTCCCCAACACTCTCACGATGCATCGCGATGCTGATACGTATACAACGGCAGTCATCAGACGTACCTGTTATCACGACGCCAACGCATTGGCGCAACTGTACCACACCATTGCCGCCTGTGCGAACCTCGTTGTGGGACTTGCGAGCAGTCTGCCGGCGCTCTCCGACGGAGCTCCGCGGAGAGCTGTGATCATGCATATCCCTAGCTATATCCCTGCTGTCTGACTCACCATTCGCGTGGTGGCCCAGACGACTTCCACGCCGCCTCCAACCCCGACTGATCCGTTTGTCGTTAACGTTGGTGTCCATGTACCACTTTCACAGTGATGGCCTTGTTGTCAAAAACACGATCTTCTCACGCTTGTCACACTATTCTCAGCGCTCAAGACATCAAGGTACTGTGTGGCGTGCAATCACGTGATTGAGCTGACGCGTCTCCCACGTCATGACGTTTCTCCTACATCCTTGGCATGCATGCAGGTGCCACAGACCGTTCAGACAGGTTGAGCAGGGCTCAAAATGAAGACAACTCTCGCGACCTTCGGTGTCGTTGCCATGGTGGTGAGTCCGCCCTCCAACAATGACAACTTCAATTTAAAAATGCCTGGAAGTGTGCATCCGGGCCTGGGCGCCCACGGGCTTCGGCCTGGGCTTCTGCATGCACAGCCACGTCAGTCTGCAGTCTGCATGCACTGCATCGTGGTGACTGTCCACCTGCCTGCCTACTTGCTCAACCACCTTGCAGAATATACCTCTGTCACGTTCCTCACTGTGGCACTGTTCCTCGCTGTCCGCCAGCAGGCCGGTTTCAAAAGTCAGTAGACGGCTCTGCCTAGACTGTACGCGGTCGCCTCCCAGTCTCCCACTGCTGCGCTGATCTGTGGTTCTCTGGTTGACTCAGACATGCTGAGCAGCGGCGGCGCACCCTGTTGTCTTCTGTCTATTGTCATGACCCTGGCTACAACTCGCTCGCATGCATGGCTCACCTCGCGGATCCGAGCGCTGCTGTTCAAGATCTGCCCACCGGTGTAAGACCACCGGTGGAATTTGCTTAAAGGCAGTGCCAGGATCTCAGCGGCCTGTTCGTCACGCGCGTGTGTGCGAAAGCCGCAATTACATGGCTGTGTAACTGAAGCACTCAAGTCAGTGGTGCGCGTGCAGGCAGCCCTCGGCGGCGGCGGCGGCAACGTGGAGGCCCGGCCCGTCGTGGACTCTGAGGGTGGCAGCGAGGTGGAGCGCATCGGCCGCGGGCTGACGGCGGCCGAGGCGCGCACGGTTGCGCTGGTCGGCATGCATGCCGAGGAGGCACACCGCCGCCGGCTCAACACGTACGTCAAGTTCGGCGGCCGGGGCGGCGGTAGCAGCGGCGGCGGCAGCGGCGGCGAAGGAGAAGGCAGCAGCAGCGGCGGCAAGAAGAGTGGCAGTGGCAAGAGCGGCAGCAAGAGCGGCAGCAGCAAGAGTGGCGGAAGCAACAAGAGTGGCAGCAGCGGCAAGAGCGGCAGCAGCGGCAAGAGCGGTAGCAGCGGCAAGTCCGGCAGCAGCGGCAAGAGCGGCAGCAGCGGCAAGAGCGGCAGCAGCGGCAAGAGCGGCAGCAGCGGCAAGTCCGGTAGCAGCGGCAAGTCCGGCAGCAGCGGCAAGTCCGGCAGCAGCGGCAAATCCGGCAGCAGCGGCAAATCCGGCAGCAGCGGCAAATCCGGCAGCAGCGGCAAGAGCAGCCCCACACCTACCCCGATGCCCGACCCGCAGCCCGAGCCCCAGCCGGACCCGCAGCCCGACCCCAAGCCCCACCCCCAGCCCGACCCCCACCCTTACAAGAAGTACTTTGGCCATTACTATTACACCTGGTAGGCAATCAGCCGCGCCATGGCCTCATCACGCTGCTGCAGTGCCACTGAACGTGGGAGCACATCATTGCGATGCCCGCGCCATGGTCACGGACGGTGCCATGCCCAGCTCTACTCGTGGAGCCTCCCGCTTGGACAAGCAGGGGGCAGTGTTCAGCCGGCGGCGTCACCAGTCGCCAACTGCCGCAAGGTTTGCTGAGGTTGCGCTCCCGGGCTGATCTTGCTCAGGATCAGCAGGAGCCTTTCCGCACTTCTCCTGGAGCGAAGTGCTTGTATCAAAGTGCTTGTATCAAAGTGCTTGTATCAAAGTGCGTGCATCGAGCTAGCGACCACGTGCCGGGTGCACTCTGCAGCTGCAGGCTTGTCGCCATTGTGTCGACGGGCGCAGTGGCACTGGTGCAGCCGTGGTGTGCACATGAGGACGTTCCGTAGTGTTTTGCGGCCTCGAGCAGAGGCTCTTGATGTGAACCTGGCGTCGAGGGTCTGGCTGTGAGGCGGCGGTTTTCAAGAATGTTTGGGCGCGCGGTGAGGCGGGTTTCCTGGCATGGGCCAGACGTGATGGCCATGATAAGATGGAATGCTATTGATGCACGTGGCCGCAGCCATGATGAAAATTTTCTTGATTCCGCTGATTCTGCTTTGAATAATCTCAGGCCTGGGACTCTGGTCCCTGTGGTCCGGTTCAGATCTGTGTGGCAGTTTGTTTTCCTGTCTGAGTCTGAAACATCTGTTGGTGGCGGTGGCACACAGATGAGGCAAGGGCCTGTAACAAGTGATGTGCATCTACAATGCTTCACCTGCATGATTCATATGTGGATTGCCGGTTTGCTTGATAGCCTGCAGGCAAAACGGGATGATGACTTTTGCATGAAACACAGGAGGGGCGATGCACGCTCTAAGGCCGGTGCTGCAATCGCCACGCAACAATCGAGGGGAAAACTGCCTGTGGCAATCGACTGTGGCAATGGGAACAGATCATTACTACTTCAGCAATCAATCCTTTTGCTCCATACTCTATTGTGACAGGGAGGAAGTGATTCGCTGCATGTGTGGCTGTGGATCCCTCAGGTGTGCACTGGTCAAGGCCCAGCCCCTGCACTGCTGGCATACTGGTGTCTCTGA
Organism: Ulva compressa; assembly: GCA_024500015.1. Taxonomy (NCBI): domain Eukaryota; kingdom Viridiplantae; phylum Chlorophyta; class Ulvophyceae; order Ulvales; family Ulvaceae; genus Ulva; species Ulva compressa. Next base: position 535,628 of record JALKAD010000164.1, read on the forward strand.
CTTCTTTGCAAATGCTCGGAATTATTTGGCATTGCCTGCGCACAAGTTCCAGCAGAGTTCGTGTCACTGTCACTGACTCACTAACCAGCCTGGCCCCAGGTTGCTGCCAGGATTAGTTCTGACGTCGTCGACCATCTGACTGCCCTGTGCGGCATCTGAATGAGGTGCAGAACTGAGAAAGGATGATCTGTTATCTGAGTGGTCCATGACGCTTGATGCCGCTGTCATCAAGTCATCAAGCGTGTCCCTGGGGCTGGCCTCAGTGAGCCAATACGCCACACTCGGATCAGTCGGATCCGGCGCAGAGCAGACATCACTGGCAGAGTTCATGGTGCAGAGACCAGTCTGGATTCACAGGTGGATCTTCACACGCGAATCTGCCAGAGCAGTGATTTCCAAGTGCACATTGAGCTGAATGCAGCTGCACAGTGAGGGAGCAGGAGGCAGAGCTGCAGCTGCGCAGCTGCTTGTAGGAGCTTTTCTAGTGTTCTGAAACGCCAGGATCACACTAGGAACTTAAATCACACGCCAGCAACTTTGAAAGCCATCTTCCTCATGCTTGTGGCATAGATATAGATGCACGCTGGTTCAGCTTGGCCCAGGCCAGGTGTAACGTGCGTGCTATGCACCTGCGTGCACCTTTCTCTGCATGTCTAGATCTGTTCTGAGAGTCTGCTACAGAGGGTGGGCTTGTACTGCCTGAACTCAAAGTCTGCCTGAAAGTCTGCACCGTGGACACAATGCCGCCCACAAGTCTGATGCATGCACGTGGCCACTGGTCAAGGTAAGGCTCTGTTCTCATTGACGACTTTCCTCATCAAGGAACACTTCTTTTGCATCTTGAGAGAAATGTGCTTGGCTGTTAACCGAATTCCTGCTCTGGTTCAACCTATAGCTAGTGCTTGCATTTGCCATGGTGTCTCATGCGACCAGGCAGTGTCCCTTCAAGTTGAGTGTGGCACAACTGCCTCAAGTTGAAGAACGAACGAATCACGGTCTTACTGCAATCTGCAAGTTGCTGCAGTGACTTGATGATCATGACGTCAGCTGCAGATGGACTGCAGATGGAAGGTGCAGATGGACCTACTTGTGTTACACAGTGATAGATCTAGGACCCAGCTGCAGCGCCGAGGCAACAGACCAGGCAACAGGCAAACAGTCAGACAGGCCACCGCAAGCACCAAGGCTACTCTCCAAGGCTACTCTCCGCACGAGCAAATGGACCTACTTGTGGCACATGCTCATGCCATGTGGCACATGCTCATGCCAACAGTGTGTGTTGTTCCTGTGACTCTGGGCGCTGTCACCTGAGACCTGCATCTTTCATACAGCTGCAGCCAACTATGGCAGAGAGGTGGAAGCGAGAAATCAGGGCATGCAGCTGGCAAATGCAAATGGGCAGAGCGGCTAGGTGTGTGCCATGCAAAACTGCTGAAGGTGGCTGAAGGTGGCTGAAGGTGGCTGACGTGCCCTGATCCCACAGCTCTCATTGCTACATGATTGCTACATGACCACCTGTCTTTCCAGTCATGCTAGAGTAGCTGGACAAAACGCACCTGATCCGGCATGGCATGCACGGCTAGCCATAGCATAGCTAGTCAGGACATATGTTGAGACTGCGCAGCTTGCAGTTTGCACATGCAGCTTGCACATGCAGAATTGCAGGAATGCAGTCTGTGTAAGGCTGCAAACTTAAGACTTCAAATTTAAATTTAAATGTGTTTGCAGGAGTTTGCAGGAGTCTAAATGAGGACAAGACTGCCAAGTTCTTGCCCATGATCAGCTCCATTTGGACTGTGGACACACTCTTCAACAGGAGACAAATTGTCTCGTGTTATCTCCTGCAGAGCCTTGCTGTCTATCCAGAAGGCACTGGTTCTGCCAAACCACTGTCTGACCAATCACTGGGTCTGTTGGCAGCAGTGCTTTGACAGCGAGACTGGGTCCGAGAAGCAGTGATACTCTCCTCTGCTCTATATAATACTCCACTTGCCCTGGCCCCCCTTTCGAATTTGCCATAGCCAGGCCTACGGGCAACACCCTCTAGACATTTGTTCACCCCCCCCCCCCGATGGCCCATCTGCGGGACATCTGCGGGACTTCTGCCCTCCGTGCGTCGATGTCGATATACTGATATCAGCTTGCTCTGCGCATCTGCCCCGCCTGCTCTGCGCACAGGCAGCTGCAGAAGCATACGCCGCACAGCGCACAGCACACGCTGCACACAGCCAGGTGCGGGCCTGGTGTGACCACGGGCACACACACACACCCCCGCTCGCGGCCCCAGCACACCTCCGCAGCAAAGCCATAATTGAGCCTCCGCAGCAAAGCCACAATTGCGCCTCCGCAGCAAAGCCATCATTGAAAAAATCTGAAGCGGCGCCGCCATGCAATGGCTGTACTACAGCCATTAGTGCATGTGCGCGACCGCTTGGGTGTAGGTGTAGCGGAGCGGGTCATGTGCTGAGGGATGCTGCAAGGGCAGTCATGGTGAAGGATGAGGAATGCGCACTGCGAGCGGCGACAATGGTCGACGTAGACAGCATGCAGACATCAGGCCCGGCAGGCCCCCGATGGCGGATGGCGGCAGGCGGCGGCCCGGGCATGCACCTGCCGCCATCGGTATCCATTGACATGTGTTTTATCCGTTGTACTTAAGCTCGGCTGGCACATTACCGGCACATTACCGGCACATTACCGGCACATTACCGGCACATTACCGGCACATTACCGGCACATTACCGGCACATTACCGGCACATTACCGGCACATGCCAAATGATTCCAAATCAAGACAAACAAACACGCGCGGCACGGCCACCCCACACAGCGGCATGACCCTCACGCGAGTACGATCAGGAAGGCGACCGGCACTGCAAGCGCAGCACGGCGCAACTAGTCTACCACAGGCTCCAGCGGCTGGGGCCATGGCGGCCGCGCATGTGTGTGGCACCTCCAGATGCCGCATGCTCCGTATGGTGGCGGAAGCATTGCAAGCCACCGTGATGTGATGGGCCGCAGGACCGGTGAGCAGCCAAAGCAGTTGGCTGCAGCTGCAGCCAACTGGCATGGATTTCGAAAGTGCCAGTGACGCCAAGTGGACTCTGGATCAATGGCAGAGCATCCTGTAGTGCGTGCTGGCCTGCAGGTGCCTGGGCTGGCAGGACATTGTGTCAACATGCATGTGCTGTCATGGCAGTGGCTGTAGCTAGTTTCCGGAAGCTACATGTAGCTTCCGGAAACTTCCCTGGACTTCTAGATTTAGGGACCACTGCGGTGCACTGGGAGGGGCGCACTGGTGGCAGGGCCTGCATCTCGTAAGCCCCTCAAAGCCCCTCAATTGTTAACTGTGAGAGTGAAGAGGAGAGTGGGAGCGCTCCGGAGATATCTCAGAATCACACACCACCCTCACAAGTGCAGGTATCAGCTTCTGGCCATATGCATGGGCATTGCGAAGCTAGCAAGCTTAAGCTGCTTAGTGGGGCCGTGCAGCACAAAGCATATACAGAGGTGCGATTACGCCACGGCGCGCATGTGTGAAGGGGGAACGCAGAGCGCGTTGCCAATGCTGCGCTGGCATGCATATGCGTCAGTTGACAGGCGCGCTGAGCGGAATGCCGCAGCATGATGCTGAGACGGTCGACGTGGGCCGGCCGGCGCGCGGCGGTGGGGTGCCAGATGCAGGAGTGCTCGAGGGGTGGGTTCATGAGCGCTTCTGCCAAACCTGGTCAGGCCTGGCTGCGCACGCGTGCGCGGATACGGCAGAGTAGCACCAGTGCTTCCGTAAACACACACTGACAGCGCGCACCAGCCTGGCCCTCTGAGAGCAGTGGGCCAAGCATGTCTCAAGCAAGCTTACGTGATTAGAATTGCGATCATGAGCCGACATGTATGGTGTTGTGCCTGAGGATGAAGCCTCCGTGGTTCCAAGTCTTCCAAGTACTTTCGGGTCTCTCGTTGTACGTTGATGGCGTTTCAAGGATAGCGCAGTATGAGACAGCCATAACATCATGGATCCGTTCGCA
>JALKAD010000165.1:0-12274 GCA_024500015.1 Ulva compressa
GTAAGATTTCCAAGGCACGTGATACCGTCACACAGCACACCGAACAGCTCAGGCGTGGCGAGATCGCCTGTCAAGTACCCGCGCAACTGCTGCAGCCCAGTCAAGGCACGCAAACCACTTACTACAGCCACGGCGCCAGACAGTAACTCACCGACTCCGCAAGGAATCTCAAAGTTCAGACACTGAAGGCGGCTCAGCTCTGACATGTTAACTGCTATGGGCAGAAGCCACTCGTGTATGAGACCCGATTTCATGTGCATGGCCCGCACATGTGGGAGCAGCGGCAGGACATGTGGCACAGAAAAATCTGCCTCGTCCTCTGAGTCGTACAACTCCAATAAATCAAAATCAAAGATCAAATCTACTGTGAGCCGCAAGTGCGTTGCGGCAGCAAGCGCACGCACCGTATCACCCTGCCCAGAGCTTGGCACGCCAAACGGCAGGTGCAGCACCAGCAGCTGTGGCATCTGAGACACCGCGTGCTGTGCCACCTGGCACACCGCATGCATGCTGAGAGCATACACATCGTTGCCATCGGCACAGACGTCGATGTGCAGCCGCGTGAGACTGCTGAGGCGCTGCAGAGCACCTATGAGTGGTACGGACCGATCATTCTCACACAAGTCAACCACTCGGAGGTGCATGTCGCAGAGGTGGCGCATGCAACCGAGAGCCGCTGGGTTGGCCTCCTGGCTGTGGCCTGCTGCCAGAGCATTTAAGCTCAGGCCTATGAGTTGCGACAACGCAGCTGTGTTCGAGCGCCACATGCCACATATGCCCTCCTCCAGCAGCGCTGCCTCGCCAATGGACGGAAAGACGGAAGGGCTTGAGATGGCCAGATGGTGCAGCTGCGAGAGAGCTGCCAGCGCTGCCGCCGTCGCGGGCATTGGGGCAGGCTCGCGCGGAAAACAGAGCAGCTGCAGCTCCAAGCTGCGCAGGGAGGGGACGTGTGCGAGCGCAGTCAGCAGAGCCAGCACGTCCGCACTGGCATAGTCGCACTCTGCCGACCTCGCCTGACCGCTTGTGCCGAATGCGAGCGCACTCAGGTGCGGCAGCACTGGCAGGCAGCGTGCGAGGGTGGCTGCGCCGCTGCAGGAAGGGGCCGTGGAGCGCGCCGTGCGCAGCATGCGCAGCGTGCGCAGCGCGGTGCAGCGAGCGAGCGCGCACGTGAGGCGGCGGAGAGGCAGGAGCCTTACTCGGACGCCGCAGAGGTCAAGCGAGTGCAGCTTTGGCAGGTTGGGGAGTGCAGCGGCGGCTGTGGAGATCGCGGCGGAGGACATGCTGGCGTCTGAAAGGTCCAGGGATGTGAGCGCGGGCAGCGCGCGCAGCACGGTGGCGACAGGGGCCGTGTCATCCGAGGCTGGGAGGGACATGCCAGCAAGGGAGAGGTCTTGGAGGAGCGGCAGCGCGGCGGCGGCGCGCAGGGCGGGGGGGGCCAGGCAGTCCGGGAGGTGGTGGAGGCGGAGGGAGTGGTGGGAGTCGATGGAGGGGTGGTGGGCACGGAGGGCGGGGACGTGGAAGTCGCGGGGAAGGTGGAGCAAGCAGTGGGGGAGGGGGACGTGGGAGAGGACAATGTGGAGGAGGTGCTCTGGAAGGCGCTGTACTGCCTGCATGCATGCCGCGCGGTTCACATGGTTGTGGCCGCATGTCGCCGTGTGTCCGCATACTGTTTTGGTGATTTTTGTTGCCTGAGTATGTGGTGAACGTCACTAGGTGTTGTGATGCATCATCGGGACTGGAATGGCTGGTGCACACACGTCAGCTGTCTGTACATTAAGTTGGCTCATAAGTGAAGGCTGAGCTATTTCAGGAGCAGTGGCTGCTGCAGTTCGGAGCTGCTCCGCTACAGTCATTGGACGGGGAGCGGCTTCGGGCAGCGGAGAAAGGAGGGACTGGGCGATCCGCAGCTTTTAAGCAGCACAGAACGGAGCGGTGGTGCCATTGTAGCATCGTATAGACTATCATCTCAGCAGCCTCAATCATTGACGTGGGTAGTAGGCACACGAACAGGCGCACTGAGACCTGCGAGGAGACACTTATCCGCATGGCTGCATGCATGTTTTGCATGCAAGGGTTGGCTCAGTGCACTCACCGCTTCCATGCCAATGTTCGCAAGAGTGTCTGATAGCTGGAAAGGGCAGGCGGCGAGCAGGTTGCAGTGCATGGCTAAGTGACACTGTGATAAATCAAAGCCCCAGCAGCACCAAGGAAAGAAAGGTCATGGCTAGCGGTGTCTAGGTGCAGGAGGCGTCACCTGGACTTCTGTGGTGATCTCACCGCAGACGAGGCGTTCTTGCACGAGCTCGGCCAACCGCTTGCTGGCAGCGGCTGTGGTGCCCTCATCAATGAGTACGTCTGACGCCTGCACGGAGAGAAGTAACCTCAAGGGCGTGCATGTACCGATGCAATGCTCAATAGCTGTGATCTGAACACCTCAGAGGTGACACGGGCTGCCCGGAATAGGCGACAGAACTGGCCACACGTGTGTTACAAAGTGATAGATCTAGGACCTAGCAACGCCGTGGCAACAGACCAGTCAACACACACAGACGGACCATCACAAAACCCAAGGCCACACGTGTGCAATCATGAGCATACGGAGATGGTGAACGTGAAGATGAATTGCGTCAGAAAATCATGTACTATGGGATCACTTGGATGCTTGAAGATGCAACATCTGTAATGCATGCAGTCTTGAACTGCTGTGGGCTGCTAGACTAGCGTTTAGCAGTGATCCAGTGACGGCGCAGACACCATGACATTTTGGCGCAGGCAGTCTTCTTTTCAGGCGACGTTTTGCAGTAGACAGGTTTGGATGATGCGTACCATGATGAGCCTGCTCATGCTTTCGACCCCGGCATCCGCCTGTGTAGCGGAAACATCTGTCGAAAAATGGCCGCCTTCGCCAGTCACCTACAATGCACTCTACGGAAATGTTTGGGATTGGACCTGCAAGGTTCGTCCAGCACGGTGCCAGTTGCGTACGGTGCCACCCGTACGTTCACGACTCGTGCTGGCTACCTGTCACGTCCAATGTTCAGCGCACACCACCATGCTATCAGGTACAGGAGACTGCAATGAATTTGCAGGCAACTTATCACCGAGCGTACATACCGCATTGGCCCAGAGTATTAGAGCGTCCCGGGGAACAGGGACCCGTGCCTCGCCAGGGCAGTCCGACGATTGGATGATGTGGCACAGCAGTTGGCTCTTGAACGCAGATTGTAAGGTCAGATTTATCGGAATCATGCTGCCATTGCCAACCAGAACCGAGGCGAGGCCACCCGCATCCAGCGGGCCAGTCGAACCTGGCGGTGTCTGGGGCTCCACGGCCGAACCAGGCCAAGACGTACCGTCCGCTGCCATGATTAAACTAGCGTAGAACTTGCAAGTTTCAAGTGGTACACGTTTTCTGGAGATGGTGTCAACTGCGTTGCGCGGCAAATGTGCGCTTATGCGTCATTGCGTCACGCAGATCTATTGCGGGCGTTCCACGAAACACATCTGCAAATGCAGCATAAAGGTGCTATAAATAACTTCCATTGCAGATTTGAGCCTACCATGATCACGCGGATCTAACGAGCACATTTGCAACATGCAGGTGGGTGCGACGCCATATGCGCATGCGTGGCCACAGGTGGCACACCAGACCCTTTTCTGATACACTTGGATGAGAAGTATTTAAGAACCTGGCATAAGGGCAAACACAAAACGCAAACGAGCATCGGTTACAGCACCCCTGCGCACAGAGGGCAGAGACCGGTCCCATGCACAGTGGGCAGAGACCGGGCCCGCGCGGTAACGCCCGCAAGAAAACTCAGCCACAGGCACCAAACGAGTACACATGGCGGCATGGGCCTGCGACACTACACAGTCGACGTTGCTGACGCAGCGCGTCTCGCGTCGGCAGCAGTTGCGCACGCGGTGCTCGCAGACGGTATCGATGGCGGCAAGCCGTTCCGCGGCGACGCCGCAGTCCAGCACCAGGCCCGCCTCGCACGCTTGCGGAAGGCATGGCCGGCCGTGCAGGGAATCTCAGACAGCCCGACCCCTGCCGACGCCTGGGCGTCTGATGCTGGCTCGAAGCTGCGCATGACGCAGCTCCAGAGCGCGCTCAGCCGGGCGGAGGCCGACGCGCGCTGGACCGCCACGCGAGACCAACTCCAGACCCTTCAGCACGGTCAGAATCCGCAAACGGCGGAGACGGCGTGCGCTGATCTGGCTCGCATTCCCAGCTGCTCTGGCTCGCTGGCCTCAGCGTTCCCCGGCCCGGTGACAGGCCTGACCGACCGTGAATTCCAGGTGGCTGTGCTGCTGCGACTGGGTGAGCCGCTGCTGCCCGTCTTGGACTCGGATGAGGCCTGCCCCTGCGGCCGCGTGGCTGCGTCCGGCACGCACAGTGTCATATGCGGCCAGCTATGGGCGACTTCAGTCCTGAAGCACGACCTCATCACGGTGGCTTGGAGGCGGGTGCTCATGCGCGCATCGCTCGCTTCATCGCTCGAGCCGCATGTCGGCAAGCTCCCCGGAGGCATACGCGTGCTCCCCCTCCGCGGCAGCCGGCAGTCGCCACCAGCCGCGCCGCCGGCGGGCTTCACACGCCCGCCGGCTGCGCCGTCTGCGAGTGCACCGGCCGCGCCGTGCCAGCGCGGCCCGCCGCCGCCACCGCCGCCACCGCCGCCGCCACCACTGCCGCCGCCGACTCCCCAGCCGATGCTGCGCCGGTGCAAACCCCACCCCATCTCTCGCAGGCCCCCCAGGCTTCGGACGTGCCCCACACCCCTCATGGCACCCAAGCCCCGGCCCCGGCCTCCCCCACCCCCACCGCCGCTACCACCCCCCCCACCGCCGCCCAGACCCCGACGCGCGAAGTGCCCGCCGCCCCTGACCGGGCGCCAGCGCCGCCGCCCGCACCCCCGCCGCCCCGATCGCAGCGGCCCCCGCAGCGCGGCGACCTCCTGGCATTTCTCACCACGCGCATGGCGCTGCTGGATGTGAAGGTGATGCACCCGCTTGCTAGGTCGCATGTGCGCGGAGCGGCACGTGAGGCTGGCGCGACCGCTGAGAAGGGCGAACGGCAAAAGCACGACAAGTATGGCGCCATCACAGGTGCCGCCCAGTTCATCCCGCTCGTGCATGAGACGTATGGCAGGGTTGGGCGGGATGCGTACCGCTTCCTCCAGACAATCGCGGAGATAGCGGCGGGACACGGCGCGGTGTCCAAACGCACTTTTCTGCTGAATGCCATGCGCGACCTGTCCACAACATTGTGCCGAGCGCTGGCGCGACAAGCCCGGGCGGCCGCGCCCCTCCGCGCTAGACTCGTCGGGCGCGCGCTGCTGGCGGGCCTTCCTGTCCCCACGGACGGCCTGCCGGCGCTGACGGGCCATCGCGCATAGGCTTGCGTCGTGGCCTCCCCCCGCCTCCGCCCGTTGGGCTCTGATCCCTTCCTGCCCGCGCACGACCGCCATTTCTCCTCTGCCCCCCTCCCCGGCCACCGCTCGTACAGCCTGGCTAGCTGTGGCTGCAGCCCCTGGGACCGGTGCCTCGCGGCTTCGGAGATGGCCGTAGCGCGCGGCTGCGCGCCCGTGTAGCCTGATGGTGTCGAGTAGGCGCCCACCAGTGGGCCTGGAGCATGCTGACTGTGTTTGGGGTGCGCATGGAGTGTGTGGTACTGCGCGGTGCTGCGCTCGGTTCATGCGTTGTTTGTGTGTGTATGTGTGTGTATGTGTGTGTGAGTGCATGCACATGTGTGTGTTTGCTTTCATGACAGCGCAAGCTTGAACGAATTCGTTCTGGCATTTGCTCGTGCGGAGAGTAGCCTTGGTACTTGCGATGGGCTGTCTGTCTTTTTGCGTGTTGCCTGGTCTGTTGCCTCGGCGCTGCTGGGTCCTAGATCTATCACTGTGTAACGCACAGGGCGCGGACAGCACAGGAAGCAGACGCCTGAATTGCAGCCGGCTGGTCACAGAGAAAAGGCACCAGGCACACCGCCGCAGCCAGCTCGGAGGCGGGGCGGCCGGAAGTGCCTGGCAGCGCAACGGTGCGCGCAGCCACATCGCCTGTCACGGCGTGCAACAGGTCCGCCCGTAGGGAAGCAAGCCCCATCGGTCCGGACGCAGCAGACAGGCAGGGGTAGAACAGCAACAGATGTTCAACGTGCAACCACCCATCCCGAGGGTCATCCCGCGTAGGCTGCGATGCTCGTCATACACATCACGCTTACACATACGAAGCACGCATGATGGCGTCGCGGAGTTCCATATATATGCCACATATATATGCCACAGCACAGTCACCCGGTGACAGTGGCAGTGACCTGGAACCCCCCCTCCCCCCCCGCCCTCCCCCTCCACCCCTTCTCCTCCCACATCCCTACTCCCCGCGTCCCCGCTCCTCAGCCCTTCCCAGGACACGGCTGGCACCGCAGCGCTTGCGCCTGTGGTTGCGGCTGCGGCCCCTGTGACGGGTAGCTGGGGGCCGCGGCGGTATCTGTGGCGCGCGGCTGCGCGCCAGCTGGACTAATGGGGTCGGATTCGCGCCCGCCGGTGGGCCCGGTGCGTGCTGACTGTGTTTGACGCGTGCGTTTACTGTGAGCTGCAGTGCGGGGCTGCGCTCGCTTCCTGCGTTGTGTGTGTGGTTACAGAGTCGTTATGCTTCAGTCATGCCAGTGGCACATCCGACGCACTACCTCACAGCTCAGCAACCGGGCGCCACAGCTGCCTTTCCAGACACACCAGTCAGGATCTGCAAGCCCATCCTAAACAACAGCGCGTTGCCTCTACACAAACCTACACTCAGTTCTCTTTTCACATTGGTGATGTACTGCGCCCGATCCTGTATACCACACTCGACAGCAATATCAGCCAGATACTTCAGATGCGACAATGCACCCTTGCCCAACCTGGCTCATGTCTCATGCGACAACGCAACAAGTTCGTACGCATGCGAATTATAGCGACGATAAGCAGCCGCCTTGTGCATATCGCGCACCGCCGCCGCAGTGCCATCCCCACGTGCACGCGCTGCCTCTCTGCGATACATCTGCGCCACAGGGTCAATCACAGACACATCCGCAATGCAGAGCTCGGTTGTGTGTGTGTGTATGTGTGTGTGGTTACAGAGTCGTTATGCGCTAGTCATGCCAGTGGCACATCCGACGCACTACCTCACAACTCAGCAACCGGGCGGATTCTGCCCGCCACGGCTGCCTTTCCAGACACACCAGTCATGATCTGCAAGCCCATTCTGAACAACAGCGCGTTGCCTCTACACAAACCTACACTCAGTTCTCTTTTCACATTGGTGATGTACTGCGCCCGATCCTGTATACCACACTCGACAGCAATATCAGCGAGATACTTCAGATGCGACAGTGCACCCTTGCTCAACCTGCCGAATGTCTCATGCGACAACGCAACAAAATCGTACGCATGCGGATTATAGCGACGATAAGCAGCCGCCTTGTGCCTATCGCGCACCGCCGCCGCAGCGCCATCCCCACGGGCTGCCGCTCTGCGATACGTCTGCGCCACAGGGTCAATCACAGACACATCCGCAATGCGGAGCTCGCCGCTGGGCGGAACATACAGGATATCCCCGATTTTGTCCGCCTCCGGCACCACACCTGAGGCCGGCTCGGCATCATCTAGCTCCTCTGCCTGTGCATCTGCCCCGCGCTGCGGCTGACCCTGCCCCACCTGGCCTGAATCCCTGTGCTCAGCACCCTCCGTTGCATCGTTGCCCACATCTGTGTCCCTACCCACAGCGTCTGGCCCAGCCGCTTCACCCATCCCGCCCACGTCGTCGGCCCTGCCTGGATCCCGCCTCCCGCCATTCGCCCCATCCCCACGCCGAGCAAGGCTGCTCTGCGCGTGCGTATCAGTCCCGGCGAGTTCCTGTGCATGCTGCGTCAGAAAACAACGAGTGTTGGGGACCTTAGTGCTGGAAACGCTCGCCCGCGACCCCGCCCCGCGCCATCTCTCCTGGAGAATATTGTGGCGCACGGTACGGATTCCGGACAGCGATTTGCACGTCATTGCATGGTCGAGGTCGTCAGGCAGGATGAACTGTCCGCATTTGCATGTGACTCCCCGTGCATTCACATGCATGGGGGAAATCCCACATCGGTGGCGGAGAGAAAATGCGAAGTCGACGTTGGACAGCTGCAGAGACGGCGCAACAGGCAGGGTGTCAAGCCAGATCGCCGACTCACGGCATGCGCAACTGCGCAAGCGCGCCGCAGCCCGCTCACCAACAGCTGTGGTGAGGTCATTGGCAGCGAGCAGTGCGTCATACCGTCGCTGGGCGATGGCGTGGGTGACTGTCGGCTGGATGGTGGGCAGCACGATCGCAATCGTGCCACCGGTGGGGTCGAGCGCTCTGTCGGGCTCAGGCCAGAGCCGAAGGCTGTCGTGCAGCTGCTGCCACAGCTGTGAGAGCCTTGTACCGCTTGGGCCGCTGAACGGCCGGAAGCATGGGGGGCCATCCTCCCTGAATGTCACCTCACACAGGGCGGCCGCCGCGATGTACGCGGCAGTGCCGACCTCCGGCGCCGTCCTGAGCAGGCCAAGACCCCCCAGCCTGCTTGGTATCACCATCTGATCAGCGGCCCCCTCCCCGGGCCCCGGGTGCAGTCGCATGAGTCGCCGTACTGCATGTGTGTGTGTGTGTGTGTGTGTGTGTGTGTGTGTGTGTGTGTGTGTGTGTGTTAACGTGTCCTAGATCTATCACTGTGTTGTCATGCCTTGCACTTGTGCCTGAGCCGCATCCGCTCTAGTGTGCATGGTTGTGCCTGAGCTGCAGTGCGCTTGCACATGCACGCATGCATGGGCACACGCATGCATGTAGCAATGCACGCATGTCTGTGTCTGCTCGCCGCTCTGCGCTGCACATCGCGATGAACGGCTCTGAGCATGGCTGCACTAAAGGATGCTGTAATGATGAAGCACTGGGTTATTTGCTTCATTCACCAATCTCAACATCTCTTCACATTTCAGGTCTTCTGAGTGCGCCGCTCGACCAAGGAGTCTACCATCGGCCTGATCATGCTGGGCAGTTGGTCAATCAAGGACGTCGGTGTGGAGGTGAAGTGTGTGAAGGGGTTCGTCGAAGATCAACATTCAAGACAAGTCACTAGGACAAGATTCAAGACAGTCATTAGGACAACATGCGAGTTCGGATTAGATCCGGGCTCGAGAGACGTGTGATACCTTTTTGTGTTGGTACTCCACGCATTTAGGACCCATTTAGGACCCTGCTGCATGGCTTACTGTTCTCCTGAGTTGCTACACCCCATGATTCTCGAGATATCATACATCCTCGTAGGTGCAACCACGCCTATACCCCCTTCGAACCACTCTGGTTCAAGGTCTTTGTAAGCTCATGACAGTGTAACACAGTCAACCGGCAGGTGCAAACACCGCAAAGCCATAAGGGGATCGACCACATCGGATTGGGACCGCGTCTACGGTGCAACGCCCTCCCCCATGAGACAGACACCACGTGCCAGAGGGTAGTGAAGGCCAGCCCGCGGCCGAGAGCGCTTCCCAAAGAGTCTGCCCAGCGGCGGCGTCGATGCCCACAATGCCAACTCCCCATTTCCTGTGTACCCTGTTGCGCAACGTGATACCCGCTCTGAGGTCCGCGTTGCGTACGCGCGCGCGGGCGTTGGCAGAGCGTCGGGAGCCGACGCGTAGTGCTCCGAAGCAGGGTCATACGCGGCAGTCGCCCGACAACTGCACTCATATACCCATAGCCTAGCAGGGAGACGGGCAGACAGCAAGATGATTCTCGCAAAGAGACACGGCCGTGGCATCCGGCACCCTATCACCGGCAAGCTGCCGAGGATGTGCAACGCGACCTTAGTCGGCCGAGCCAAGCAGATTCAGGTCAGTAAGGAGGACTTTGGTCGGAATGCGGGGCTGTTTACTCGTGAGTCGAGTCGTGAGGGCGACAGCGCGGACGGACGAACATCAGTGGCCACCTGGGCCTTGGCAACTGCCAACAGGATTGCAGTCATGGCCGCGGCAGGCGGCGTGACCGGCCACAGCTCCACGCTGTAGAGATCTGCACAGCATTCTGAAATACTTGGGGACGCCCGGGATGAAGGGTCTAGCAGCGGTGGTGGAATGATTCTGGTAGGGCGACTAATATGTGCGACTCGAGCCGCGCGAACGCCACACACGTCTCATGGGCTGCGCAAGCGACAGGAGGTCGTCTGGACGGGTGGTGAGCCCTATGTCCCCGAACGCGCCAGCCAGCGGGCAGGGGGCGGTCGCGGCCAGCAGCAGAGTCTCGCAGACTCCGTCTACAGGGCGCTGAAGCACGGCCGCGTCAAGAGGGCAGCCGCCGCTTGGATGCCCTGCCCCAGGTAGAGTTCTTCCTGGACGTGCTTGCAGAACTGTAGTGGCTGCACGGCAAGGAGGGCATCTCACCCGGAGGGCACAAGCCGCCGTACCAGGAGGGCATCTCACTCGGAGGGCACAAGCCGCCGTACCAGGAGGGCATCTCACCCGAGATCCAGCCAAAATACAGGCCCCCCTGCCCACAATCGATAGGGACACCATGCATCAGACCCTGCGGCGCCTTTCCAAATTCTGGGCAGCTGGGCTGTCTGGGTGGATGTTCAAGCACATCAACGCCGCGAGGATAGCCCCTCCAGGCCAGCGGCCCGGGTTCCGCTCGGTGCAAGGCAGAGACCACGGCTGCCGACGCAGCAGAGGGTGCCGCCGCTGTGGTCAAGGTTGCCGCTGCTGCCTTCTCTACTGTCAACGCCGTCGCCGAGGCCGCAGCCGGCGCGGCTGCAAATGGCCACTCTGGCACCGCAGCAGTCAACTCCGTTTCCACCGCCACTGCGGCTCAGGACGCCGCAGAGTCAGAGGAGGACGCTCCGGCCAAACTGTCCAAGGGGTGGCGGCCCAAGCGGCGTTGCGCCAGACGCAAATCGCTGCCACTGACTGTTTTAGAGGCCCCCGGCCAGTCTGCCGCGACAATTGCCCCCGACCGGCCGCGGGTCTGACCTTAAGCTCAATTGGCCAGCTGCAGCGTCGTGTGACATCAGCATACGCCCGCCATCTTGTGATGCTGCTTTGCGATCATGTGGCAGATGTATGTGTCACCTGTCCGGTGGCCCCCTCCCGCGTCGTCACAGCGGCGGGCACTCCCCGCGCGGCCGCTCAGCTGATGGACGACAGGAAAAGCACCAAGTACGGCCGCACCGACATAGGCGCATGCCGCTTGCTATGCCTGACACATGAGACGTTTGGCCATAGGCGCATTTGCCTTGCTGCAGGTGTATAAGAGTACTGACTTTGCAGCACTGTAACAGCAGCCTCTCGGCCGTTTCCAGATGCACGCTCTTGCGAAATGCCGTGCGCTACCTCTACACCATTCTCTGCCATATGCGTGGTACCACACAGCAGGCCTTCGCAGCGGCTCCGCTAGCGCTGCGCAGGGCGGGGGGTGCTGCCTGGCCAAACTGCCCCTCCCGCCACACGGTCTGCAGGCGGCCGCAGGCCGCTGCGCCGCGCGGGGGGGCTGCTGTCTGCATGCAGGATTCTGCCCATGGGACCCTTCAGTGACAGGCGCACAAGTACGGCAGAGCACAGCATGCTGATCTGCCGTGTGCAGTATCGGCCCCGAGGCGATCGCACCCCAGTGAAACTGCAGATGCAGACAGTCACAAGGCATGAGTGATGCATGATGTGCCCCGCTGCCCGGGCCTTGACCTAGGACAGGGCCTAGGGCATGAAAGTTGGCCAATCGCGTTTTGGTGGTGTGGGCCGTACAGAACCCCAGCGCGCGCGCACCACTGTCGAGGGTGGTCTAGCAAACCTGTCGCTACGCATGCATCACCAAGGCTCGCTTGTGCGGTTACGATTCCTCACTTTCACGAGTGCTCATCAATGCGGTATGATATTGAAGAGCGGTGTGCTGCGGCTATGTGGATCATCGATGATGTGGAACATCACCCGCAGCGCCTGTCCCTCCTGGCAGAGTATGCTCTAAAGCTACGTAGCATGAGTACTCATATGCATGTCGGCCGCCTGAAATCCTCTCATGCTACGTAGCATGAGTACTCATGTCGGCCGCCTGAGATGATCAACGACTCGCACCAGCAGGTCAACCTGCGATTCGAGTACAGCCTGTCCTTCGGAGCGAGTCGGGCACATCCTTCGGGCACAGCCAGTCAGTCATTTCCCTCGCACAGGGGGGACATCCTGGCAAATGGTTCAGACGTATACATGTGTATGTGCTAGATGTCAGCTTCATC
>JALKAD010000165.1:27842-50643 GCA_024500015.1 Ulva compressa
CACACTTTCGAGCAGGGTACTCAACTCGACAGTGCTGAGCAACGAGACATCTGAAAGAAACAAAGTGATTTCCCACTCGCTAGCCCCACTCGCTAGCCCCACTCGCTAGCCCTGCACGCCTAAGCTTGCAGACCAGCTTGTGGCCTGGACCCCAATGTATCCTGTCGACAGCAGTGAGCTGTTGCCGACAGAAAACCCCGACTGCTACTGAACCAGAACTGCCCTCAACTACAAGTCTGCCCTGCAGACGTCTACGACTGAGTCACTGGACCACATTGCATGCCTCACTTGACGCTACGACCCAGCCTGGATGGCTGCACAGAACCTCTCGCGTGTCTCAAGTGCACCGAAACGCCCTTCACAACCAAGCCGTGCCATCCACCTAAGCACCTGCCTCTGCATACCTGCCAGCATAACAGACATCCGTTTCATTCTACGCCACACACGATCTGTGCAGCCAACATATCGCTGTGCTTCTGCACCTCCAGCGCCCTCCGCTGGTGCGGGTCAATTTGCTCCACTGGTAGCCACTCCGGCAGCTCCAGATCCAGCCCCACCGCGGCCCATGGCGCCATGTCCCGCACCGTTCCCTCCCACTCCCAGTCCCCCACATCCTCCGCAAATCGCTGCAGCCTCCCGGCCGCAGCTCGGAAGCCGGCGACCGAGTGCCGCACAATCCGCTGCAAGAGGAGAACTCTGTCGGAGTCCCGCAGCCCCGCATCGACCCCCTCCACCTGATCCAGCACAGCCGCATCCACCAGAAACTCCAGCACTGCCTTGTCACCAGACGAGGCAAGCATGAACGTTGCGGAGCGCCTCAGGTGCGGCATCAGCGTCGGCTTCTCGTTTTGCAGATACTTCAGCATCAGTTGCTCCACCGCTGCCCCCGCTGTGCAGCTCTCCGCCGTTGCCACAGCCGCCTCCAGCACCACGTTCTGCACCTCTGGGGGGCCGGGCAGCGCCGCCATGACGTCAGCGAGGGTCGCGTTGCTGTGCACCGGCTCCACCTGGTCGCACAGAGCTGCGGCGAGGTCCCGGTTGTGCCGCGCGGCGAGCGGCACGATGCGTGCTGCGATAGAGCGGCTGAACAGCTCACCCTGAGTCCATGTGCTCGGACCTCCTGCACTGCCGCCATCGAAGTCAGGCCTGTCGTGCTCAGCAGTGCTGAGTCAGCACGTCCGCACATGCTGGCAACACAAGACCACGGCACATTTCTGGACCCGGTCCTGCAGAGACATGCAGATGTCCCGACGACACCACATCACAATACTTGGTCAACATTTACCACACCTTCGAGCTGACAACAATTAGCAGTGAGAGTGTAGATGGTCGCAGTCACGAGGTGCATGGAATGCGCTTTATGTTGTTGTCAGGCTGACGCACACCGATGTCGTGGTGCATGCCCGACGCGAGCCGGTCCCACATCACGCGCCCCACGTGCCCCACTGCCTCTGCCTCCAGCCCGCCCACCTTGGCCACGCACTCTTGGTTCCCCCGCGCGAGCAGCTGCAGCTCCCATAGTGCCGCCGTCGCCGGCCCGAGCAGCAAGTACGCGCCGAGCCCCGGTTGCGCTGCGGCCGGAGCCGCAAACGCGGCAGCCAGCAGCTCGCGCAGGAAGGCGTACCGCGCCGCGGTCGGCGCGGCCGTGAAGAGGGTGTGGGCGTCGTGCAGCAGCGTGCTGAACGCCTGCAGCGCCGGCAGGTCGGGGTGTGCTGCGCCGACCTCGAGACCTCCCCCGCTGAGCTTGAACTGCCGCAGCTGCCGCACCACTGCCGCTTGCATGCCCTGCATGCAACTCCTGATTCCCGGCTTTTGATTCCAAATCGAATGTGAGGATTCAGTCATAGTAGTACCGCATGATTTCGAGAACCAAACAATCCCCCAACCCAGGGGGTGTATGACTTCTGGTTTGTAGGACATCATATATGTGTGCCACTGGACTCTTGAGCGCACTGCATGGCTCATGACACATGTCTGCGCTGATTGGTGGCTTACCTTGTCTGGCATGGACACCAGAAACGGACCGGCAGTCGGCTTGGGCAGCCACGCCCCAGCCTGATGCATCACCTCAACTGGAGCCGATGCCAGCGGCCGGCTGCATGCCGGCAGCCCGCTCACTGCGCTTTCGCTGCACGTGCTTTCGGCGGCGTGCTCCCCCCCTACATCTGTGCTGTGCTGTGCTGCCCCTGGTGGGAAGACGGTGAGCCACGTCAGGCCGCGCGAACGGGTGGTCGCGTTTCGGCGGGCCACCTCTGAGTGGACCAGGCTGAGTGGAACCCACAACGGAGAAGTGGACGGTGCCTGCATCGCAGCTGGCAGCTGTCAGCTGGTGGCATGGGTTGAAGGTGTTAATGCCTTGGACCATACGCATGCTGGCAGCGCTCTGAGCAAGTTGTATAGCACGTGAGCAACATGCTGCGGCACGGTGCATGATGATATCGAATTGACGGAGTCAGGAGCAGCTAGAATCGGAGTACATGTTGGCTGCCTTCAACATGTGCACCGCACCTGCGCAAGATACATATCGTACATCGTACATCAGAGGCAAGATGATATGGCGTAGACTGAGAGAAACGTTACAGAGGCATGCTCCACAAGGTGGTAGAACACACAGGTACGATTCAAGGCAATGCAACAAACACATTCACCATGCCCGAATACCATACGCAAACTGAAACAGATGATGTGGCGTAGATCGGGCGTCTGTGCACCTGACCGGGGATACCGTTAGGCAGGAGCTTCGCCTGCAGCGCGACCGGGCCCCCTGCAGCCACAGCATGGCGGTGCACCTCCACCACTGGCACCCCGGGCTCCTCTAGCCACGCCTGCAGCCGCGCCTTCCACACCGGCGCCAACGCGCAGCCGCCGGCCGGGCTCGGGCTCGCAGGCGCATGTGGGAGCACTGCGGGGCGCGGCGGGCTGCGGCTGTCAAAGCATGGGTGGTGGCTGTAGGTGGCGTCGATGCTGCAGCCGGACAGGGCGTGTGCCAGGTGGCACAGCAGGTCCTGAGTTGTGACCGCGGTGCCGGCAAATGTGTGGAAGAAGGCTCGCATGGTCCTCCTCATCAGGCCCTGCAGGCAGTCCTGCTGCTCACCAGGGTGTTCACCAGTCCAGGAATTTTGGGGTTCAAACTCTCATAATGTTGAGATGTAATTGGTAATTGGGCAGCAGCCAAAGTGACAGTGCCACTGCAGGTGTCTGTGCAGCTGGGCTTTGTTGGCACTCACTCACTGTGAGGTCACTGACCTGGCATGACCATGGCATGACCTATCATGATGTTTAGAGGCAATGCTTACATGCCATATGGCAGCGTGGTCAAATACGCATACACGCTGTGCGCACGGGTGATGACATTTTATCTCGGGTAGCAATCAGCGGGGGTCATCCCCTGAGGGCCCCACATGCATGGCGCAAGAAGCGCTTCGAAGCATGCATGCCAAGGGCGCCATGCATGGCACCAGGCGCACCTTCCGTGCCGTCGTGTCCATGTAGCTTCCCAGCATATGCAACAGCGCAGGTCCCTTGGTGTACAGCGCAGTGCGCCCGTCGAGGATGGTCTCATTCGCGGATGCTGGCTGCGCCAAGGTCGCGGTTGCGTGGAACTCGGCGCCTGTGTGCAGCGCCCTCGTCTCGCCAAACTCGGGGAAGAAGGCCCGAGTGAAGGTGGCCAACGTTGACAGCGGGCCTGGGAGCACCTTGGACACGCAGTAGACCTCGCCATACGACGTCGTGCCTTCCTGCAGCGGGCGAAGATGTGGGGGCATCGTCAATGCATGCAATGGTGGCATGTGCAAAATATTTGCGCACATTGGGTCACCTGTGTACCCAGGCCCAGTGGGACGGCTGCAGGTACGGCATGCTATAGCGTTTGTTTTGAGGCATGGTGACCTGGTCTGCAGGAATGCATGAGTGTCTAGCATTGGCCTCCCTAGGGATCCTAGGAATGTCCTCAGGCTGCCACAATCATGCAACACTGTTGCAAAATTTCCCAACTCTGCAGCAGGAACCTTCATTGCGGCAGTAAGTTTGCACTCTAGCTCTGCTATGATTGAGAAGCGGCCTCTGTTTGGCAAAACTAATGCAGCAAAGTAGAACTGACCTCTTCACAAACCCAGGCCTTCACAACAGGGCAATGTCCTCACGGATATGGCAATGTAATCATATATACATACAGGGCAGAACCTAGTTGTACATTCGCTTGGTGCACTGGCTCGGAGCCCCTCGATGTAAGAGTACATACAGGGCACAGCGGAGCATGAGCAGCATCCAGTGTATCTTCTACGTATCTGACAGTACACAGCACACAGCACACACCGGAGCATGTGACACCGCTCGAACTGCCGCTCGTGGCTGCAGCCCCTGGGACCGGTGCCTCGCGGCCTTGGAGATGGCCGTAGCGCGCGGCTGCGCGCCCGTGTGGACTGCTAGTGTCGAGGCGGCGCCCGCCAGTGGGCCCGGAGGATGCTGACTGTGTTTGTGGTGTGCGCGTGGACTGTGTGGTACTGCGTGGTGCTGCGCTCGGTTCCTGCATTGTTTGTGTGCGTGTGTGTGTGCGTGTGTGTGTTTGCTTTCGTGCCGGCGCTAGTTCGAACGAATTCGTTCTGGCATTTGCTCGTGCGGAGAGTGGCCTTGGTGCTTGCGGTGGCCTGTCTGTCTGTTTGCGTGTTGCCTGATCTGTTGCCTCGGCGCTGCTGGGTCCTAGATCTATCACTGTGTAACACAGCGGAGCATGAGCAGGCATGCACACAGCAATACCATCCAAGCCAGCCCAGTGCATTCATAGCAACCAAACCTAGCACTACCCACAACGCCGTACAATGCCGAGGATGCCATGCAACAGTGAATGCACACCTGGACAAACGAAATCTCCTCCGTGTCCAGCGTCTGCAGCAGGCCGCCGATCCACAGGTGGCCCGTCTCGTGGCAGATGACGTGCGCAGCACGCACGAGGTCCGTCGCCGTGCTCGCGCCCCCGCGCCACAGCGTGCGGAAGCGGTCCATCAGCAGCAGCCCGTGCTGTGCTGTGCTCCAAGGGGCCTCCCCGTTCCACACGATCATGTCCAGCTTGCCGAGGCTCGGCAGCGGCTGCCCTGTAAAGTCGGCCCACGCTGCGGTCGCGTTGCTGAGGAGCTGCCACGGCACCTGCGCGTCTTCCGGCGTGCCGCCGGGCAGCGCCCACACGGACACGCGGCGGCCCGCGGCGTCACGGCCGGTCGCAAGGCGCGTGAGCATGCCGACGGTGACGCCGAGCATGTCCGCAGAGATGCCTTGCAGCGGCTCAAACACCACCGTGCGTGTGCCATCTGCAACGCGCGCCACATCGTTGAAGCTCTGCTATATATGGCCACAGTTTGCAGCACACCGCTGCGGCCACAGATTGCGGCCGTCGTGCATGCATGCGGAGCAGCACAGGACAGTCTAGAGGTGCAGGGATCCTGTGTGGCACGATGGCCGCGGCTCGTGTGAAGCCCGGCTGGGAGTTGTACAGCTGGCTTAAATCTGTGCCGAAGGCCTGCAGCAGAACTGCGGCTGGGGTGAGGGCGCACCATCATGCATGGTCTCAGCGTCCACAGCGCTGGCCTCCGCGCTGCTCAGCACGGTCACGCCGACCGGCGCCGTCACTACGATGCGTGCTGTGCCGGTATCACTGCCCCTGGCAACGAAGGAGGGCACGATGTCTAGCAGGGTCACAGACAGCGCGGCTCCCTGCGTACGTCGGCCCCGTCCACCGGCCGCTCTGGTGTCGTACGGTGCAGACTCGAGGACAGCATTCTCTGGCGCTGCTAGCCACTCGATGGTGTACGTATTGCCAGGCCGCAGCATGCAAGGCACGCGCAGCACGAACCAGTCGTCTTCTTCATACACGCGGGCTGCCGGCAGCGCGAGTGGCTCAAGAGTGTCTTCGGAGCATGGCCGCGCGCAGACAGGCGGGGGTGCGGAGCGCAGCGCAGCAGGAAGCGCAGCACGGGCGGCTGAGGGGCCACAAACGCACGGCGGCACGGTGTCATCGCAGTGGTCAACGCCGAAGATGCGGATGCGTTGCAGGGTTTGCATGGTGTCTGGGGGGATGTTGACGGCAACCGCAGTCGCCGCAGAAGCTGGTGAGAAGGTCGTGTTCACAGCTGCCCAGATCGAGGGGCCAGGCTCAGAGGGCTTTGGAGAGTCTGAGGTATCGGGAGTGGTGGAAAGGGTGGCAGAGGAGAAAACGATGTGAGTGTCTGTGTACACATCGAGAGCGCCTGTGATGCCTGCTGGGAAGGGGAACACATCTTCCACTTGGTGCAGCTGCGGAGTTGGCTGAGGCCTGAGGCTCTGAGGCCCCCTCATTGCGTACATGTGGGGTGTCATGCCACCAGAGGAAGCCCTGCTGGCAGTCCACAGGCATAGCGCTCCCGCGGTCAGAAGGCCCACTGTACAATGAGCGTGCGTAAGGGGGCCAGCCGTGCGCAGTGGGCATGACTAAGATGAGGCGCGTGCGACAGCACGAGGGACGACTGTACAAATGACGTACCTGTTGAGGCACATAAAATGAAGATCGCGTGACTCACGTCCGCGACACCGATGGGTCTGGGCGAGAATCCAGTATTGTGTTTGAGTCTGCAGGCAAAGCGGCGTCAGGACTGCTTTGCGTTCTTGCCATTGCGCGCGGCAGCTGCAGCTGTACGCATGCACGGGCGGAGCTGGCCGGCCGCGGCGGTCTGCAGCGAAAGCCCCGCAACGACTGGGGTTATTGGACACGGCAATGCATGCATGGCAGTCGCGAGATCTGCCAAAAGGCGCAAGTGAGCTTGCATGGCCCTTCTCACCGTATTTCTAGGTGTCATACGTGGCGGTGCGTCTCAGGTGTTGCCTATTACCCCGATGATTCACTTCATACGCGATGCTTGTTCGTACTGATAACGCAGGCTGATGTATGCGTGCGCACCTCTCCTCTGGCTCCCCAAAAACCCTTGCTGTAGCTGCATGTCGACATGATGCATGTTCGACCTTGTTGACGTTTGGGTGTGGGCTGGGCCTTCGCCCGATCACGACGTGAGCACTTGTTGCCTCCCGCGGATCCCGGAGCAATTCCGTGCGAAATACATCATCAGCGTCGACTCCGAACACAGAATTACCAGAACTCATCCAATTTTGTTCTGTTTGGTCAGAAAATGTACCGTTGACCGTTCATGTGGACAGCCCTGCTGTCACTTGACAGCAACGACTGCCCACCGCACCAGTGCGGATACTCTGCCGAAAACCAACGTACAGCGAACAGTACAGGGAGCCCAATCAGTTGCCTCTGAGCATGGACGATGCGTTAACGGCTATCAGTTCATGCAAGATGTCCAGCGGGGTCCATCTACTGTGACTGTGCCACTGTTTTGGCACTGCTCCTATGCAGACTGACTAGAGACAGCGACGAGCTGGCCCACGAAGACGAGATCAACAGCAGATTTGAGAACTACTGTCACAGCGAGTAAACACGCAACGGCTGTGTTTATGCTCACAGCCAGGCTGACTTTTGTACCAGGTCCATCACCATGTGTGAAGGGCCTGTTGCCACATGCAGCAACCACATGTTTCCGCCATTTCACAAAGCCAAAAACTGTCAGATTTTGCATGATTACCTCGCGAAAATATGCACATGCTTGTGGCCAGCTGCTGACTGAGTGTGGCTGATGCTGCCTTATGCATGCAAGGTGACAATATTTGTCATTGGTCATGGTTTGTTTGACACATGCTGCTGGCTGATGAGGACTGTCGCGTTTGGCCCCACTGGGGAAGCACATCCGACGACAGTTTGCTAGTATGTATGCCTCAGTGATCGATAGGCTATAGTGCATGAAAGCGTTGTGCTTGCTTTTGTACATGCTGGTGGATGGGACGAGTGTTTTTCATCAAGCTGGTGTCTTGGACATGCCATCGTCCTCTCCCTTGCCTGGCCTGAGCGGCCATCTCTAAACCATCTACTACATTGTTAACGCCCACAACGTTGTGTGGAAGCATCTGAACCAAACGGCTGCTTGGAGTATTCCTGTCTGTGCCAGAATCCCTCGCCCCGGGTCATGCACGGCTGCTCCAGGTAGCCCAAATGTGTGTTGAATGGAAGGCAGTGTCAGGACTCCCCCGGCAGCCTTAAATTTGAGTAGCAATTCATTAATCTAGATTAATGATGAGATCTGGATGTTTGCACATGGGAAGGCCGTGGTGGAGTGCATCAAATGTCCAGGCTTCATACGATATGCCGCAGCAGCTATGCCTGACAAGCACCGCCGGTGTGCTGGCCTAGGCAGTGTGAGCTTGCTTCAGTGGCTGAAAACGCACCCAATCATGGGGGCACTTGCCACATAGTCAGGAGTGTGCAAAGTGGCACGCCATCGGGCCACCCAGATGTCAGATGCCATGCAGACCTGAGCATGTAAGCGCTCAAATGACTGGTGACATGGACAGCCATCTGATGGGACTCATGCGCAAATCACTGTTGGCTGCCATACAGGCTGTGCACAGCTGCCATTCATCATCTACGCACACAAGCTTCCAGTGAGGTGATTCATGGCAGGTCAGGTGGCATCGGGTCTGCTTGGAAAGTGGAGAATTATGCAGAGTCCTGAAGCATCTGTGGGGCACGTCTGTCGCTCCAAACATGCTGTCTGACAGGCCCCACGCCCATCGCCCTTCGTGCCAAGCTTCACAGCCTCAGCAGCCAAAATTACATGCACAGGCGGTGGCCGAAGGTTTTCTGTTCTAGTGCCGATGCCCATGAGAAGGGGGGGTGTAGTGAGTCATGGTGCGGCGTGAGAACACTGGGCTGGCATTGCAGGCAAGCTCAGCAGTGGCACACTTAGTACTTGAAGAGTCTAGGATTTGTCACAGAGACACCTACCGAATCACCAAGCCAAGCATACGTTAAAAATCCGACCCCACTTCTGTGCATCACGCTTGTATAGCTGTTGATGCTCAGCAGCTGCTTCAGTGGCTGGTGTCGTTCAAGGACGTGTGCGAGATATGCAGAACAAGGTTTCAATGCCAGTAGGCAATGCAAGACGAATCGCTAACCAAAAAGAATCATCGAGTTCGTGGAGCAGACCCAGAGATGAATCGATTACATAAATGGCAAGAAAACACCGACATCCAGAACTGTCTACAACTGACCGATGCTAAAACTCATGATTCCATCTGCTGTAAGGAGTCCGCTCTGCTTGCCGGACGACGAGGGTCAATGATGGCTCGCAAGCCGGCAGCAGCTGCCAAACACGGGCTGTTCGGACAAATTTGGGAACCGCGTGAACTTCACCAGCAGCCTCAAGCTTTTGCTGCCTGTCCAGCTGCACACACAATCTGTGCAGCAGCTGTATCGGCCTGCTTCTGCAGAACGACTGCATCTCGCTGAGCCTCCTGCAGCTGGTCCAGTTGCAGCCACTCTGGGAGTGATGCATCAGAGCCAGTCACAGTCCAGGGAGCCATCTCAGCTAGAAACGCAGCACTGGCATCCCACTCATCAACCCCTTCCCCATACTCCTGCATTATTTCAGCAGCAGCTGTGAAGCCTACCAGTGAGTTCCTCGCTATCCTGTGGAACAAGATCGACCGGTCCACCTTTCGAATCCCCGAGTCCACAGAGTCGTCCTCCCCAAGCACTGCCGCATCCATGACAAACTGCAGAGTCTCTCTGTCATGTGATGTGGCAAGAATGAATGACGCTGACCGCCTCGTGTGCGGCAGCAGCCCGGTCGAACTCACCGGACTCTTCAAAAAGCTCACCAGTGCTTTTTGGACAGTGGTACTGGCATTGCAGCTCTTTGGGGTAGCCAGAGCTGCCTCGAGCACAATGTTCTGCACATCGGGAGTGTGCCCGATGGTCTTTAGGAGCTGCTGCAGCGTGGCATCACTGGGAGGTGACTGTAGTAGCGAGCAGATCGACTCTGCCAGTTCCGAGTCGTACCGTACCGCACGAGGTATGAGGCGGGCAGCAATGGCCCGTGTGAAGAGCTCATCCTGGGTCAGTGTGCTTGGGTCCCCTGCATGATCTCTGCTGTAGCTCGTGGGCAGATTGAAGAAGTAAAGCTGGATGCCTGGGCAATTCAAGCTGGTTGCTGTGTGCTGTTGGATCAAGCGACACCAACACCACAGGTCCTCTTGATTAATGGAATTCAATGTTCAACAGTCAGAGAGAGGCAGTGGGGTCGGCTGACAGCAAAAGTGAAGCAGATCATGCAGTCACACGCAGGCGCTCCGCTGGAGATAGATGCTGGACCCTTGGCTCACTGCCACACAGCAATGCACCCAGCAGTGTTCGTCGCACCATTGCATACAGCAGAGTTCTACACAGCATTGCATACAGAAGGCAGGAGCTAATCACTGCAACTGCTGTGGTTCTGGTGGTCCCCTGCCCGAGCTTCAAGAGGTGGTCAGCAGCAGCAGCCACAGCTAATGCAGAGACATCAAAGGTGTTGTGAGCAAACATGGACAACAGACTGCAACGAATCGGGATCCATTCCGCAGATGCAGCGGTGACGTCACCCTCAGAAAGTCTGCTGGCACGGAGAGGAGGAAGGAATTGTGATGCTCAGCTGACAAGCTCTCACCTTTGCCATTCTTCGCCCGAGGCAGCAGCCGCTTCCACGCCACCGCGCCACTGTGCGCAACCAACGACTTCTCCAGCCCCGCCACCTTATTCGAGCACTCCCGGTCGCCCCGTGCAAGTAGCTGCAGCTCCCACAGCGCCGTCGTCGCCGGCCCGAGCAGTAGGTACGCGCCGAGCCCCGCCTGGTACGTCGCGCGCGCCGAAAACGCGGCGTCCAGCAGCTGGCGCAGAAAGGCGTACCGCGGCGGGGTCGGCGCGGCCGTGAAGAGGGTGTGGGCGTCGTGCAGCAGCGTGCTGAACGCCTGCAGCGCCGGCAGGTCGGGGTGTGCTGCGCCGACCGCGAGACCTCCCCCGCTGAGCTTGAACTGCCGCAGCTGCCGCACCACTGCCGCTTGCATGCCCTGCATGCGTCTGGCGGTTGCGGCTGTGCTCTGCGGTGCGCAGCGTAGCACGAGCGACCTCACAGACTGTGACCACGTCTGTAAGATCTAGGCTGGGCTGCTGGTGCTAGCAGCATGATGCATCAGCCAGACTACCTAGGCCGCTGGGGATGCACACACGCGAGGTGCTGGGGCGTTTACAGTCATCCAAACATGCCGCAAATGCTTAGAAAAAACCCAGATCTGCGACACCGTCCGCACTACACCAGACAACGCTCCAGGGGGGTCGCATGGTAGGCAATTCAGTACAACAGCCATGCAGCGTGGGCTGCGAGCGGGCGCAGTGTAGCAGGACCGGACGCTCTGGGATTTCGAGGAAGACGGCCGGAGCACACCTGGTCCGGCAGAGACACGAGGAACGGAGCCGCCCGGGCCTTGGGCAGCCACGGCGACCCGGTCGCCTGCACAGTCAGCGGCGGCGACGCCAGCGGCCGGCTGCACTGCTCCCCACCATCCCTCCCCATCTCCACGCAGACACCCTCTCCCCCGACTGCGGTCCGGTGGGAGTCCTCCCAGGGCGGGAACACCTCTAGCCACCTCTGCCCTCGTGCCCGGGGCGCTGTGCTGTTGTCAGCGCCCGCCGCGGGGCTGTCTGCCGAGCTGACGAAGCTGACGGGTATCCACAGCGGGGCGCCGTCGTGACTCTGCAGCATGCGTGTGCCTGTGTGGGTGACACGCACGATCGCTCTGCATGCCGCGATCGCTCTGCGTGCACCTGAGCTGGATCGCCTCGGCTTACAAGGCGCCTGCCGTGTAACCCGACCGGAACACGCTGCTCTGAGCAACAGCCCTGGACAGACTCCGCGAGACGCAGGCAGCGTGCCAGAGAGTGCGGTTGCCTGCTGTTCCTACGCCGGCCCAGCGGCGCACAGGCAGGCATCGTGGAACGGATCACCCTGGTATGGGTGCACTGTGCCTGGTTTGACCACACTTCCAGCGCATTGAACGTTGTGGACACGCGTTGTGGACACGCGAGCAGTCACACCTGGCCCAAGCCACATGACCTCTCGCTACGCGGTCACGCATTGAGTAACGGCGTGAGCCACACTGCCAGCGAGCCGCAGCATTGAATCACACAGAGGGCAGAGCCCGCACCTGGCCGGGGATCTCGTTCGGTAGCAGCAGCGCCTGCAGCTCCGCCGCACCACCCGCCCCGCCCGCCGTGCCACTCGAGGCCGCCGCGGCCATGTCGCTCTGGTGCACCTCTACCACTTGCACCCCCGGCTCCACCAGCCAGGCCTGCAGCCGCAGCAGCCACGGCGGCACGTTGCCGCAGCTGCTGCCAGTCTCCACCTGCGCCAGGGCTGTGCCGTTGCCGCGCTGGCCGGCGGCCGCCGCCTCCGCCGCTGCCACGGCGGCTGCCGCGGCGGCGACCGCAGGCGGTGGCGGCGGCTCACACTGCAGGTCGCTGCCGGCGGCGCCGATGGGGCAGCCGGCCAGCACGTGCGCGAGGTAGCACAGCAGGTCGGTTGCGGTGATCGCAGCGTGCGCGTACGTCTGGAAGAACCCCCGCACGGCCTCATGCATCAACCCCTGCACCGCTCCTCACCCTCAGCCTGACTTCCGCACCGCGGGCTGCGCTCCGTGATGCAAGCATGCAGGCAGGCACAGCAGCGCGGTCTGGCACGTGTCTCTGTGGGCACTCGCGCCCGAACGACCAGACCAAGTGCACCGGCACTGATACCGCACAGCATGCACACAGCACGCAGCGCACTTGACAGACCACAAACAAGCTGATACACGAGAACTGGGTGTGCGGCCGCCGGTACACCGCGCAGCTGTTGTGGGTGCGAGGCTGTGTGCATGTGGAGCATGCGCAGACGCACCGGCATGACCGCGGCGTCCATGTAGCTCTCCAGCATGTGCAGCATGGCGGGGCCTTTCGTGTAGTACGTCCACGAGCCGCCGAGGATGCAGTCATCGGCGTGCGCGGGCTGTGCGAGCGTCGACGTCGCGTGGAACGACGCGCCGGTGTGCAGGCCCCTCGTGTCTCCAAATGCGGCAAAATACGACCGCGTGAACGCCTCAGTGACGGACAGCGGCCCCGGCAGCACGGCAGACACGCAGAACACCTCCCCGTACGACGTGGTGCTCTCTTCGGCAAACGCTTTGCCTGTCGCGTTCAGGGTCTGCAGCAGGCCGCCGAACCACAGGTGGCCCGTCTCGTGGCAGATGACGTGCGCAGCACGCACGAGGTCCGTCGCCGTGCTGGCGTCCCCCCGCCACAGCGTGCGGAAGCGGTCCATGACCAGCAGCCCGTGCTGCGACATGCTCCAGGGGGATTCGCCGTTCCACACGACCATGTCCAGCTTGCCGAGGCTCGGCAGCGGCTGCCCCGTGAAGTCGGCCCATGCTGCGGTCGCGTTGCTGAGGATCTGCCACGGCACCTGCGCGTCTTCCGGCGTGCCCCCCGGCAGCGCCCACACTGAGATCGGGCGGTGGTGCGCGTCGTAGCCTGTTGCCAGCCGCTGTAGCGCACCCACCACAATCGTCAACATGTTTGAGCTCACACCCTGCATCGACTTGAAGCCCTGCGTTCGCATGCCATCTGCACAGCACACAGCACGTGCAGCATGCAAAACTGCGACCACCACAGCAGTGTTCACATGAGCCCGTGCAGACGCAGCGTGCTTGCTGCGGCTGGGCCGGCGACCCAGGCAGACGGCCGCGCCATGAACGCCGTGCTTGTCTCGTGGCCAGGGTATGCATGACACGCTCGGAACCGTGAGCTACACCAGGCGATCCCCAGCGAGGCCACCTCCTGATGGGGGCGAGGCACACCGTCATGCATGGCGCCCATGCCCGACGCCTCCGTCGCAGTGAGCACCGTCAGCGCCGCGGGCGCAGTGACTGTGAACTGCGTGAACGCTGTTTCCGCGCCACGCTCCAGCGTGGACGGCAGGAACGCCTTTGGGCGTGCCAACACGGCCACGTTTGGCAGCGGCTGCCCGTCCCCGTCGTCGGCCCCCACCGTATCGGTGCTGTCGGCAGCGTCGTCGTAAGGCGCGGACGAAGCGAACGCGGCGGCCGGCCGTGACACCCACTCGATCGTGTACGCGCGGTCAGGCAGCAGTGTGCACGGCAGCAGTAGCTTGTGCCAGTGCTGGTGGTCGTACGCATCTGATGGCGGCATGAGGATCGGCTGCAGCAGCGTCGCCGCGCAGTCGATCGGCGGGCACTTGGAGGCTTGCGGCACGGCTGCCTGGAGGAGCGGCGGGAGTGCGTCGCTGGCGCCGCAGAGGCACATCTGCGCCGTGATGTCGCACGCGGTGTCCATGCCGAAGATCTGCAGCCGCAGCAGGGAGCTGGCGGTGGCGGGGGGGATGTTGACGGTCAGCGCGTTTGCGGCGTACGCCTGGTGGATTGTGGTGTTGGTGGCAACCCATGCGGCCCATCCGGGCGGCGGTGTGGCGGCAGTGGTGGCGTCGGGAGGTGTTTTGGCAGGGCTGGCGGGATCTACGGGATCGGGGGAGGAGGGTTGTAGGAGGAGGTGGGAGTGGATGTGAGAGGTGAGGGCGCTGGTGGCGTCGTTGCGGATGGCTTCGGTAAGGGTGGTGCCGGGTTCGGGCTTTGCGGGGAACGCGGGGCCCGCGCGGTCGAGCGCCCAGGCGCAGCAGGCGACAGTGGCGATAAGGCCGACTGCAGGGCGGGGGAGAGTGTGTGTGGGGTGGGTGAGAGCGAGTGGGTGGGAGTGGCGGGTGACATCTGGAAGGGGGTTGCCGCACCTGTGGCTGAGGCAGCAATGATCCGTTTGACGCGGAGGGCGGGGGTGGCGGATGAGAAGGATTCTTGTGCTCCATTGTACCTGCGAGCGTGACGTTGGGCTGAGAGGGGAACTGTGGGACTGTGGTGAGTGCATCAGGTGCAGCGCAGGTGGCTCATCAGACAACGACGTCGACGATTTGCATGTGCAAGGTGCCGACTATGATATGGGAGAGATAGAGTGTAAAAGCTGTGAGGCTATAAAGAACGTGACTTGCATGACTGAGCGAGAGGCAAGCGTGCGGTTTGGTGGCGTGTGACACGAATTGAGGACGGGCGAGTGCACAACTGGGCAGAACTGCGGGTGGACACGGGGACACGGGCTCGCACCCGGGCACTGGCTCCGTAGCAACTTCAAGTGGGCCTGCATCGAGTAAAGGAGTGTCGTCGAATGTTCTTGCGCGTGGTTCCGGTCCCCTATTCCGAGCTGGAAAACGTGGTGTGGTGTGATCAGCTTCCATCACACCAGCAGAGCCAGTTTTCAGGTCATCGCCAACAATATCCAGAGTCATGCAAAATGGAATTGAACTGTGGAATCAATCGAAGGATGGGTGCCTGGACAGCGGGCGCGCGAAGTCCGCGGATTCGCGTGCAGCGCAACACATGCTACAGAAGCGGCAACATGCCCTCACAGACGCTCACTCAGTGCAGTTTGCCTAAAGCTGTATAAATGAATCAATTGGCGGCTGAAAAGGCTTGAAGCACACTCCTCGCTGCTAGCAACGCGCTGCAGGCGGTTCTCACAGCAACGTTGTGCTGTTCACCCCACGACACAGTTTGAGTATGAACAGCTACGCAAGTTTACCATGTTTGCGAGAACGCTGGCACAGACACGACAAGTCAGAAATCAGCCACGTTGACCCCGATTCTGCATGTAGCGATGATCTTTAATGGGCGGTGATTCTCTGCGCTTTCAGCCCCGCGCCCATTGACGAAGTAGAGTAGCAAGCCGTAAACCGCATTGTCAGCATCCCAATTGCTTGAGAGCCGTGTATATCAGTCTTTGGCTGCTCTAAGAGCCGTGATCCGGGAGAGACAAGGCAGGCTCCTGCACGCTGCACAGCGTATGGGATCCGCCGCAGCACTCGCGCCCATGGTGCGGTTGCGAGCCTGTGGAGCAATTCTCGACACAGCCTGGAAGTCCTGGCAGCATGGGCAGCGTCAAATCTCCTCCACTCAGGCGGTCCTCTGTTCACCAGCAAGTGGAGAGCCATGTGAGCCTCCCTATGTATCTGCTTCGACGTTGCACGCGCCCTCACAGTCATTGACACCGCTTCATGACCCGAATTTGCTGCAGTGTATGAAATCCTGTCGGGGCTAGATGAGTTGGGCAGGGGCAGGCGAGTAAGTAAGACTAACTGGGCTGATGACAGGTTCTGGCACATCGTGGATGTGGCAGAGCATCCACGATCAGCCGGTGCGCCGGAACACAGTGCCTCACAAAGCCAAGAGCAGCAGGCAGACGATGGGGTCGAAACGGACGCTTCCGAGTCGCCACCACCTCCAAAAACACCAGGAAAGCTTCCCAGTGTATTTGCCATAAAGTTTGCGGACGGCGCACCGACTACTGGGCGGGTAATGAAATTAAAACAAATATTCAAGAAAGAATGGCGTCTGCTGCCGCAAACATAGAACCCTAGCTGTAACTCCAGATTACCCCAGTTTCAAAAGCACCGATCGTGACACGCCTCTGCATCACGGACGGCATTTCGAGTCAACACGGATCCAGCCGCAATTCAGGCCCTCAATTAAACCATGATTTAGCCACGTGCCGTGAGGACACCGTACGAGTAGCATCCGGAGCTGTGTTCTCACTCACGCATCTGGACTGTTGGCCGCTGCCTCAATAACTTTCGCGTGCACCCCAGGAGTCGATGCAACTATCCCCTTCTGCATGCCATCCAGATACCTCCCGAGCCCGAAGTCAAGCGGCACTCCGGTGCCATCGGTCACAACCCCTCCAGCCTCTTGAAACACGACCACTCCAGAGACGTGGTCCCAAATCTTTTCCCTGCAAAATTGTATTCGGGTTTCCAACCACGTTTGGGCCTTGACGGGTCATGCCAGCGCACGCTCCGAGTAGGTTTGCAGCCGTGTTGCTGCCACCATGGAACATGTCGGGCGCCGAGTGGCGCTGTCTGCCAAAGCTGCTCGTCTGACTGCCTGACAGCCCCTCGAGCTAGTGCTGACACACAGATGAACATGCATATCGTACGTTTGTGTAGCCAATGCGACCGAACGAGGGTCCCTCATGCGTCAACTGTGAAAGAGCAACGCTTTTTCACGCCAGTTTCATAACCTGCAGCATTGCTTATGGCACCAAACCGGCAAAGCCACAGCATATTCGAGCTCTACAGCACAGGCCAGCGATCCAGTCCCTTACAAGCCCATTGGGCCACGAACAGGCAACCTTGGGCAACATGCACTACGACGTGCAGAGCAGGTGTGGCTGATCGTGACTTCCAGCTGCGCTCGCAAAAGCAATTTGGTGAACGACCACATGACAGGTCACAAGGTGCACACAGCAGGGTAACATGTGGCAGGCGATGAGCGATACAGACCTGTATGAGGGGTCAGGGAAGCGCATGAAGATGTTGCCATCTCCACGAGCCAGCAGGCCATACTTGCACTGGCTGTCTAGCCTGAGGGGCGGATTTGCGAGCTCCAGTGTCGTGGCGATGCTTGAGGTGACGGTGTGCCTGGAGTGGCGAGAGTCATAGCTCTCCATGAAGAGCGCATCCTGGATGCTGGGCAGCTCTGCGGCTTGTAGCCGCTTGCTAGGACATTCTGAAACACAGCAAACTGTGTTATGCTCATTACTGCTTACCAAACTGCGTTTCTGATGCGCTACACTGGGCCTGTGCGATATCCAGGGGTGCACCTGTGGAATTAAGCGGGCCTTCGAAGGTTCCCTGGCTTTTGAGTGCAGCAAATATTGTGCCGTAGCCGTCGCGGACAGTGCCCGCATCAGGCGAGGGTCCACCGTCATCTGTGCCAAATTTATCTAGCGGCATGTTGGGACAGCCCAGAACCTGCAAAGGTCTCCAAACCTCAACCTTCCATGCTGATGCCACGTCCCGTGTCGCCTCGTTGCTTAGCGCTTTGCTTGCTGGAACGTGGAGCTCCAGAGGTTGTTTGTGGTGAGTGGCATACCCCTAGCACGGGCTCACCGTCCTGGATCATTCCCAGGCACACAGAATATTGTCGTGCCGCTTCAAATCCTCTGGTGCCGTCAATGGGGTCGAGGACCCAGTGCTGACCTGGCCCTCCTTCAGAGTCCCCAAGATCTATCAACTCACATACTTCTTCAGTGCTCATTTGCGGAGCATCCGTGACTACTTCTGCAAGTGTAGTATTGAAGACCTTACATACATCCGATAGCATTCCTGCCTGTGCGGGGTCGCGTAGTTCTGCTGAGTCCTCCTCTGCCACAAGCTTGAGCCTGTAGCGTCGCCAAATACTCTTGCAAGAGCACAGAGTGCCAAGGAATCACTTAGACATTGTGACAATTTTACGAATAGTGGACACGATGTTTTCTCAGGCAAGGAAGCTGACCTGTCCGAGGAAGACCGCTGCAGTGCCCACGCAACCAGGGCTTGTGCAGCGTAGTCTGCACAGGATCGCGTCATTCAACCTCACCTTCGGTTGTATCAAGCATAGATTTCGCTGTGCTACTCATGCACTACACCTGCCACGGTCACCGGAGAGTCATCATCCTTAGTGTTGATATTCGTCGTCGCTAGTGTTCTCTGCACTGCCATGCAAGCGGTGGACGCAAGCCGAACCGCTTTCAGTGCTTCGATCATGTCATCGTGTAGCGGCGAGCCTTCGAATGCATCTGCATGAGCTATGCACAACTGTCCCCGGCACTTGGAACTTGAAGATGCTGTCCTTCGCGCCAGCGTCGGCGAGCGGCACAAGAGCGGACGCACGCAGCCAACACAGGATTGCACACGCTGCATTGGGCGGCAGGTGGCTGTCATTCCAACAGCGTTTGAATCGTAGATGAAATCTGGAGATGCGGCTTGGCCACGAACTCGCGCCACGGTGACATGTACAGTACCAAGCTACACTGGAGCGAGTTCCACGCACGACCGTGGGCCTGTCTGACTCAGCGTAGCAAAGCATTCTGGCGTTGGAAAGCCACATCAGGTGTACCAGGAGAGCTGCACGGAGCTCCAATTCGTTCTACGCTGGTGTTTACAAGCATGCATGCAAGGCGCTCGATCCGGCACGCGCGGCCACCCCACGTGACGGGCAGACGCGTTATATATAAGAGAAAAAGCACCAGTGGGCCCCAGAATTACTCGTAACACAAAGGGCAAGCGCAAGGGCGAGCGCTGATGTTCAGCAGCTTGTCTCCTGACTGCACCACGTGGTAGTACTCGGAACTAGGAACTTCGGAACTATTGTAAATCACTGCAAGTTGCCATTGCATGATTGCGTGCGGCATGAATACCAATTACATACGGTCTCACTCAGCGATGACATACACTGTTATTGTAGTGCTTATGCACTTGCCCGGTGCTCCACCTCCTGTCTACAAGGCGATCGTCGCCATGCACCACCTAACATGCATTATACACCGATGTGGGTCATTGCAAGTTGTTATCTATGCCTAGCCAGCATGGAGGTAACCACACACTACAGCACACCGCGGTAAGCGTCTGTGCACCTACACTCGTGCAGGTCCTTGATGCTGGGCAGGCACCGTCTCGACACTGTACATGGTTGTACCTTCTTGCGAGGAGCCCTTCTTGAATAATGGATGCTGCTCAATGCGATCTGCTGCTAATTCCTTCCACAGATCATTTGTACTCCAGAGGATGAAAAATCCAATGAAAATGCCCAACGTCCCCAGAAGTATTCTAAAAACCCCCAACACAACCATGGCGACGCCAGCAACGGCCGCAACGGCAATTATTATCTTCGCGGCAGTGTTGGTCGGGATTCCAGCTATCAGCATCAAGTCAGCAAAGATCCTCCCTCCATCAAGGGGATATGCCGGCACACAGAGGTTGAAGATCATCACTGTGACGTTGAACTGCACATGCAAGCCAGCTGTGGATACGTCTGCTCAATCTGCGGATTCGCATGTCTGCAAGCAGAGGATGGGCCGCACCCAAATGGCGCTCCAAATGACTGACTCCCAGAAACCTGACGACGTGAATTCCGTCCCTTGCGGTGTGAGACCGTCACTCATGTTCACCAACCATGCCATCAGTACCCAGAAGCCCACTTGGGGCACGTGTGTCAGTGGCCCAGCAAAGGTCACCCATAGGTCGGCTTTGGGTCCCGCATCATGGCTGCAATATGCGAGACCTCCCAGTGGCCACAGCAGTATGGTGTGGGCATGCCCTCCCACACATCTGGCGGCAAGAGAATGCCCAAACTCGTGGATGAGAACTGTCAGGAAGAGAATTGGGCCATACACCAGGAAAGCGAAAGCCAGAGCATGCCCACGATCTGATTTGGCATAGGCTGTGTAGAAGATGCATTGCACGACCAGAACAACAGGAAGCAGATCTGCAATCACGCGGTGTCAGTGAGCGCCAGATCTTCAGGGCGAAATGCGGAAGGCGTCGGGGCATGCTGACCCAGGTACTGACGTAAAGCAGGTAGAAGCTTCCTTCAGGCGAGCAACGAAAGACGACATACAGTGAATCCTTAGAGGAATTCCCAGCAGGGATCCTATCGGGAATGACCATTGACGCATTGTAAGAGGACAGCCCCGGGTCGCAGTACTCAACGCTCACTGACAGCAAAATCTGGATGATGCACGGGCACGGCTGCGCGGTCCGGCTCGTTGAAAGGCGCCTGGCTGATGTGTTTTGGCTGATATGTTTTCAAACCGAGCTTTTTTGCCTCAAGTCACTGGATGACGGGCAACAAGTTCTTTGGCAGGTCTAGTCGTCCCAGTCTTTGACGTTCGAGCCCAATGCAATGAAGCCAGATGATCTGCCCTTCTCACATTTCGCAAACCTAATTCACAAATAATGCCACTCTCACAGCTTGCTGCAATTAAGTGGCCTGTGAACAGCTACTGAAGTTGCTCGTTCTGCCGTGTCGGAGCGCCTCGCGCCTAAAATTGGCACACCTAGCATGACGCAGTGCATCATCCGCACTGCCACATGTGGCACGCTTACCGCAGTGACTTTACGCACATCACGTCTCAACGCATCAAGGCAAACAGTACTTAAGAGCTTTGAAACAGCACAAGAGCACTTATTCTGGATGGTTTCAGCTTTTTCCGCGGCTCTTGGCTGCGGTGGTTGCGCGCGGCCCGTGTTAGCACTGCGGCAGGTGATCACCAGCAGCGATGCAGTGCCGACAACGCTCAGGTGCTTCAAAAGTAAAACAGCATTATATACTGGTTTGTATGCGAATTCTGAAGCAATGTGATACCTCGATCTGGCTTGCGGTGGCTTACATGTCGCAACTCTGTCCGGTCGCAACTCCGGGGCGCAGCCCCACCGTGTCGCATTTGCTGCTTGCTTATTGGTATCATGAATCAGTGCGTCTGCTCAAAGTGTCCTCGATTTCGTCTTGATACGAGAGCAGTCTCAGTCAAAGGGACATGCGCTGGCTTTGCGTATTTTATCAAGTCAAGCCTGGCCAGGTCAGACCATGGCTCAGTAAAACCAGATGCGTTCACCTACCCACGCAATATCACAACGACACATTATAATTGCAGTGTGCTGGTGTGGAAGCTGAATGAGATGAAGGGCAGCTGCAGCCTGGAGTTTTGCAACTCTCTTGCATGCTGTTGCGCCTATACACAGAGATGCGGACTGTGCAGATGCCTTTAGTATACGCACAGCAGATTGTCCCCGCATTAGCGTGTTCCAAATGTGAGGATAGCCTGCGTGGCTGTTATCACGGGCGGCAGGTAGAGCTAACAAAAGAGGCTGCAGCCGTCTGTGCCCGATAAAGCGCATGCCATACAGGTCCGGGAACAGAAACGTGAGATATACGCAGATATCAAAAGTGACCTTGCTGGGTCTGTGAGCAGCCTGCGTTGCACGGGTTGCCAGCCAGTCTGCAGTTGTACAACATGTATCGTGAGCAATGTCGCCACTCTGAATGACACACACGCAGATACCGCCTGGCCACAGCATGCTGCAGCATTTAGATGTTCAATAGGAGCACAGTATGATTTAGCGCAACGCGGTGAAGCGGCTGTAAAGCGCAAGCGCTGTTGAAAGCGATATCTGTACCAGCGCGTATGCTATCGCATGCAAACGCCCTCACCAATAATAGCGTAACGTGTTGGTTTGCTGATTGCTGCAGAGGTATATGTGCCGTGCAATGAAGCGACGTTGACCAGGTGTGTGCGACGTGGTCACCGGTCGCCTCGTTGTTACGACCAGTCCACATGGGCCCGTAAAAGCACCGGAAAACAAAACGATGCTTTATAATAGGTCAAACAAAGTTCTTCAACACCTTCGCGCCTTGTTTAGAGCCTAAAGCTGATATTGCCTGACCAAGGGCGTCATAGCTGCCATGTACGGAGCCGCGGCAGGACTGCTGACAGGTGCGTCATGCTAGGTGTGCCGATTTTAGGTAGAGTATTTCCAAACTGCGGCGTGGTGCTGATGGTAGTTGCTGATTAGATGTTTTCCCAAGTGGAGCTGATGGATCCCACAGCCACTAGACGCCTCGACATATCGAGGCTACGACAGGTCTGACGACAGGTCTGACGACAGGCACAACTCCTAGCCTGAGCAGCAATTGCCCACACTAGATAAGGTCAAGCAGCGCAGTAGTCGTGGCCTTCCGTCTGAGTCTGGCTCTAGTCAGCGTTATCACTGATATTTGGAAAGCAAACGCAGTCAGGCATGGCGCCAGCAGCAGCAGCGACTCGTTACGCTTACGCAGCGGATCTTTTAAGCGGCCTGAGAACCTATTTCATACCAGTATACAACGATGAGAACATACAACAGCATATGCGACAATAGCACAAGGCGGGCGTTGGAAGGAGCGAAGCAGAACACCAAACCAGGACCCTAGTCCGCCAACAAGACGGCGAAGT
>JALKAD010000165.1:84176-95999 GCA_024500015.1 Ulva compressa
TTTGGTCGTGTGCTTGCCTGCTGTTGCCCTCGTTGTCGGGCTCTTGCGTTTATCGCCGTGTAACACAGGGCTGCGGTCTGTCGTCCCGTTGGTACAGGCTCAAGACATGTCACAATTGTGTATGCAAGCATTTTTCCGTATTAGCAGGACTTGCATGCAAACCATCTCCCTTTGGCTTGAGCACGCCTTCTCGAACCTGATGCAGGGGGACATCCGATTGCACACTTAAACGGACCGTACGGTTTGCACGTTCGTACGGGTCAGCACAATCTGCCAGTTCTTGATGACCTCTTGTCATCACAGTGGAGCCATGATGTCCAAGGCTGCGAAACGCCAGTGCCGCGGGAGGTCGGAAAGACCTAGGTACGCTTCCTTAGGCTTTGTCAACCACACTGCCTGCAAATCTACCCAATTCTCTGGATGTGCTGTGAAAGTGTATATATTCGTGAGATTTTGCAGGCCCGCACTGCAACCGCTTCAGCGCGCGACCATGTGTCTCCTTCTAGTGGCCACCTTGTCTTCCCAAGATCCGGCGGCTTCAGCTAAGTTCAAGGATGTGCGGGTCGTCTGCTACTGTAGCCATGCTCCATTGCGTCGCCCACGCGAGACATCGCAAACACTGCTCTGCGTTCCACAGCTCGAAACTACGAGCAACTATACTTCTGCCGCTGCTCGATTTCATGTTTCTGCCTAATCAACATATAACTGGCTTGTAGGAGCCACCACTTGAGTCGGCCTTTTCCGAGATAAAGACGCTGGCGGTCGCAAACAAAGAAGGCATCGTCCGTCTTGAGTCGGATATATCGGAAATAAAGTCGAATTTAGTGTCCACGAAGTCTGAGCTGATTGGCGCCATTGAGGGGGCAAAAAAAGACTTAATCACGGCAATTATGACTACGGCCGGAAGTCTTTTTGCCCTTATACTGCTCCTGCTCAATTGGGCGTGGCAAATGGCTCGCGAACTGACTACCTTGCAGGTCAAAAATGAAATGGCCTCAACTAGGAAAAAACGGTTTTGATTGTAGTACTACAGCTACGTGTTTTTGTTTCAAATGCGGATTACACAGCGTGCCAAAGCAAAGACACAGTCCTGGAGGTGATGCCATGCCACCCGCCTGCCAGCCATAACCGGCAGAAAAATCGATGGTCGTGCCCATCGATTGGTGGGAATGTCCGAGGTTGGTGGGAATGTCCGATGTAAACCAGCACTACAGCATGTCCTACCACTTTGGCTGTTGGCTCTCAATCTTTGTGTGTGTACTACTGATGTCATCAGGATCACACCGGTATGCTTGGATTGTCCGTGCGATCAGTGGTGGCGCCTCTGTGCCTCCTTGCTGCGGGTGCTGCTTGGTGGCAGCACCAGACCCCAGATCCCGGCCCTACGCCAGCTGCGCGCCTGTAGGCCCCTCAGACATCTTTAATATGCTTATATCATTGCTTGTGGTTGGTAGTTCAGCTACATGCAAGCTATTCGCCTCACGTGGCGATGTTCACAACGGTGATCGCTGCGCGCATGCAGTTCCTCGGACGACACATGCAGTGCAGCCGGCACCATGAAGGCGTACACATACTTTCTTGAGTTGTGATCCACATTGTTCCTGCGGTTTGACTTCTACGCCGGCGTTGGTAGCGTTGTTGAGTGCCCGCGCTCGCTTCGCATGCAGCCCGCGGCGAGTGCACCATCAATATCGCGATTCATCTGCGTCTCCGGCGAGCTCAATATCAGACCAACATAAGTGCGATCAGCAGGCGGTCCAGAAGAATCTCGTGTGAGACTTCTGTGAGTGGAAACTGGTAATGGCTCACTGCTTGAATGATAATAATGGAAGAAAGCGATGATGCATGCCCGCTCCAGCCACCGCGAAAGCGCACACGAACCATCCGTCACACGGCTCTGATTGACGACAGCGATACTGATGAACCACAGCATGCCTACAAAGCCGGGTCTGAGACCGAGGGCGCTGAAGCCGTGTTCAAATGGGTGGTGTGTCTACATATACGCATTCACATTCGGCATCTAGATCGCACCTGTGCGCAGTTCAATTACACGAATGTATATATGTATAATCTCACAGTTGCTTTTGGCATAGGCGTGTGTCTTGATCGCAACATGAACAGCGCAGGCGCGTACTCTGGGCGGACGTCCCGGCGAGGGGTAGTCTTGGCATCCCATCCGGTGCTGCTGTGATCATCCGTATTTTTGTCCTCCGATAGCGTCTAAGCTTTGGAATAGATGCGTGGCCATGCACTTACGCGCCAGCCGAAACGTCATGGACACCATGGCCCCGCCAGCTATCTGGTGTCTGACATACGTGAGAATTGCATGCGCAGGGCGAGGCTGTGTACAAAAAAAACCAGGAGAATGAGTTTAGGCTGCATGAAAGCCTGTGCTCACTGCGATGCGCGTGTCTGGCTGAAGAAGGAACGCAGGTCGCGGGGACAGCGGTGTACACAGCTACACGCACCGGAAGGGCGGAGACGAAGGTACGATCCTGCACACGCGCTCGGCGTAACGATTCTGACCTTGACTTGTCATCAGACTAAACGGTATCATTGACGCCAACACGCTATACATTGCAGGTGCTGCTCGTGTGGGTACTTCGCACGCCCGGGAGCCCTCCCAACGAAGTCCGAAAGACCATACGATCGCGGATGCCAGAAAGCTTGAAGAACAGCATCTGGCGGTGCTTGTAATCCCGTGCGCAAGTCGTTCCAACGGCACAGCGACCCCGCGTACGTACAAGCACAGTTCGTGCGGGCTGAAGGAGTTGAAGGCCGCGGTGCAAGATTGCGTGAAACAGAAGGAATCTGTAGGCACGAAGGCAGCTTTTACAGGAGCTCTTAAAAGCGCAGCAGGCATATGTTCTACGAAATCAAGACAGGTGACCTTGAAGTCTGCCCGCCAGGACGAACTTGTTTTCCAAGAAGTCGTCGAGGGACAGGAAGAAGGAGGGGACAAAGGAGAAAGAAAGGGCAAGGTCTGATCCTGCGGTGTCCAGTGTGGCAACTGAATTTCCTTATGTCTGATCTGCTGTACATCAAGCAGCTTTCAACTCAGCCAGGCTTGCCTGCAGGGACGCCAGTTGCGCACGCAGCTGAAACAATTGGTACACAGAATCGTGGCACCCCTTTGGCTCGAGCAACTAATGCTCGAGGCTTCTGCTTTGAACGAAGCTGATTTGAACGCAGATGATGACGACGATGCTATATTGCCCTCCAAACGAAAGCAGAAGTCCAAGAAGCAGCTGATGGAGGAAAGAGCAATGCGTGCATCTGTACTACCTCAGCTGGACAGCTCCCTCTTCAAAGCCGCACCAAGCCGAGACACTGGCCGCAGCCGTAAACATCCAAGCAATACAGGGCAAAAGTTTGACTACTTCTCCTGTCCTACAAGACGCGATGAGGTCAGCACAGCGAGGTCGATCTGGACTGGTGCTGGTATGCAGGAGCACTTTGAATTATTTCATCCCCCAAAACAGGACAAGCCAATGGTTTACAAGCAGTAAGCTCTCACCTTTTTCACAGAAAATCAAGCGGTGGTCAGGTTGTGCTGCCATTCGAAGCTCACCATGTATTGCTATGCCTGCACTTGCGGCTGCCTATCATGTGTACAGGTGTCGGAATTGCAAGGCCATGCTGTTTTCGAATGACCATCATGAAGATTGCCGTGTTGAGCAGCGCCCGCACAGCTTGGATGCTGCCACAGCCGCTGAAGAATCTGGGTCCATGTCGCGTGAACCAGGTCTAGCACCATGCCCTCCTCTGCCATCAGATGAAATTCATGCGCACAAGGACCAGATCCCCGGCATCCCGGACATGCCCAGGACCCCAACGACTTCCCCCCGTGGAACACGCGGAACACAGCAATAGTGGTGTCATTCTGCAAGACATAGAAGACAGTCACCTGACCCTTCAGAGCCTGAGACCACCCCCTCAGATACCGACCGCTGTGCCGTCAGCAGACTTTGTTGGTTTCTCGCCAGTTAAACTCAATGACAACGCGGCTCGCTTGCTCACAGTCCCTGTGGCGCCTGTAGACAGTGTGTCCCCACCTGTCCATTTGTGGAATAGTTCTGTACTTAATTCGCACTGATACGATCAATGTGACTTGCCCGGTATCATCAGAAATGTATGTGCAGGGCGGGAACCGGCTGCAGCTGACTTGGAAGACCAAGATGATGACTTTGATTGGGGCATAGCCGAGCACATTCGCGAGCCTCAGGCAGCACGCCCCAGACAGACTGAACCGCACATGGTTGGCCAGCTAGTGAGCGTGAAGCATTTAGTCATTTCAGACGCACATGGGCTGGAAGACCCTGCCAGCTGGGGCTTGCGATGCGTACATCCTACCGAACCATGCAAGATACAGCGGTGTGGAGAGCGAACCATTGTGGTGCAGGGCATTGGTAGCGTTGTGCTATTGAATGTTGCGCGATTGGTGTGTCGCAACAACGACCATGAGAACAAGACCTTCATCGTAACCAATCCAAAGATCTTCGACCAATTGCTTGACAGGGGCTTGCGTTTCTCACATCAATTGATTATAGTGAGCCGGCAGACTGTCATGCTGCCCGCAGCAAGTAAGTGCGACCCGCAGCTCTCCCTGTCACCATTGATTGTGAGCCTGCATTAAAGCCCAGGAGCCGCCCGGGCGGATTGTTTGATATGTCGCCGCTTGCTCAGCTGTGTGCCGATACAGGTTTGTGATCTCAGAGATGAAGAGGGAGCTAGACTTGTCGAGGGCTGCATCCGCATGGATAAAACACCGAATCAACACTCTTACGGAGTGGGTACAAACATGCACTGTGATAGCCCGAGATGCACAAAAGGCAGCAGGGCTGCCGGAGGAGCTGCCGATGCAGGCATGGACTGAGGTGTGCATCCCTGCTGGACTGAATGCAAAGAACTGCCCACCCAATGTCCAAGTCCTTGCTGCAGCACAGTTTGGCGACGCCTGGCACTATGCGCATGCTGATCGTGACTGTCC
Source organism: Ulva compressa (assembly GCA_024500015.1). Lineage (NCBI taxonomy): Eukaryota > Viridiplantae > Chlorophyta > Ulvophyceae > Ulvales > Ulvaceae > Ulva > Ulva compressa. The sequence continues at coordinate 89,167 of JALKAD010000165.1, forward strand.
TCCCGCTGCAGTTGATTGTCTTCGCACACAGCATCGCACCTGGGCAAGAAACGGTGCCAGTCTCTGAGGTCAGGAGTACACTGAAGGCGTTTGTGGACTGTGACAAGCAGAGTCCAGCCTGCAAAGCGTACACGCAGCAGCTCCTGCTTGCCGTAGAAATGTTTGGCGGGGTCACAGGGCGATCCAGCATCTCTCGCAAAGTCGTGAGAGCCGTTTTCCTCCGTTTCGGTGTCTGCGACTTGCCATACCTTGTGCAATCGCAGCAGCAGCTCATTCGCAAAGATTCTGGAAGAAAGCTGGCATTCGACAACACTTACCATGCTGCATCATCACTCGGTGGTGCAGACATGTCGGCCATGACATCGTCTGGCCGGCCAAAGATGGCGCCATTCATAGCTTCACTCACTACTGTAGCTGATGAGCGAGGCTTCATCCTTGCTTCACTGCTTGTGCCAGATGAAAGCCAGGACTGGATGGTCGCCATTCTTGAGTACCTCGGAGGTGCCCCACCTAGAGAAGGTCCGCTTCATGCGCACCTGCATGCGCAGTGCTCTCTGGGCGGGCCTGTGCGGAATTGGCTCGAAGTCGTCTGCACCGATTTTGTTGCCCGCGATTTCAATGTATGGCCAAGAGCAGCAGAGCGGTACTGTGAAGCTTTCCTTGCACGCGGAGACGAAATTCTGATTCCCATAGGTGTGCACACTGCTGGCTTAAAATGCTTGCATGTCGATTGAGTTCCATGGCGCCTGTCAATGTCCATGCATAATGTAAATGTAAATGTAAATTGAATTACTTGCCGTAGCCGATTAGGCCATTGACATCTCCGGCGAACCGGGACCCAGGAGCCGATGTGTCATCTAGTCATCAACATATCCAATTTTGCAGATCCAATCCCACCTCTCTGTCCTGAAGACGCACTGACCGGTCTTGGCGGTGTCTTGCGTCGCAGACCGGCAACATGCGCTGAACTGGAGAACTTTCCAGTGGAACGACTTGTCTCCCAAGGACAGGATGTTTTCCATGTCAAGCAGCGCATTATGAAGACCATTCCAAAAGGCTCAAAAGACTGCAAAGCGATTGAATCAGCTGTGTCCCTGGCACTGATTCGAGGTTTGCCAGGTGAGAGAGGTGTACTCAATGCAGACACGCCATGCCAGCTGCAGCAGCTTGTCAACAGAGAAACCAAGCTCCTTATGAACGATCTCCTTAACATCCGTGATACTTTCAAAGACTGTGAGGGCCACCCATCGAAGAACGAGCAACGGCTTGCTAACATGCGGACAGTGGGTCTGTCTCTCGTGCGCGATGCCGCACGGGAGTCTAATGACAGGACTGCCGAGCGTGGACTGGGCCCTGATGTGCAGCTGAGGACATACGCAGCCGAAGCACAGATTCAGTATGTTGATCAAAGCAGTGTAAGTGATTCCTACATCCTCCTAGCTTTACATCTGAGATGCGACCTGTGCACAGCTGTTCACAGTCGGTGATTGCCTGCAGTTCACACCCAATACAGAATTTGGCGGCACGCAGCAGCAAGCGGAGGACTTCCTAGCAGCGTCCGGATGTTACCGCAAGATGGACCCTCAGATACGGTCAACCGTTGCGCGTTTTGTGGCCGTTTGTGAGACTTGTCCAGACACCGACCCCGCCGTTGCGACAGCCCGTGCTGCGCTGCGTCTTAGTGACTGGCCTGCAGTGCCCCAGCGCAGCAAAGCCTGGCTTCACTTGAGGCGGACAACACCTGGAACGGCATCCAATACGTACGGCGCTCTGTTGCTGCCGCTGCTGCCCGCTCGCAAACAAGGTGGCATTCGAGTCACATTCAACGTGCCAGCCTATCGAAAAGGTGGGCCCTGCCAACAGGTTTTTGCTGTAACAGCTGCTGCTTGTTGAAAGCGGCACTCCTTTGTCCGTCCATACAAGCGCAGTCGCTCATACAGGGGTGGTCCCGGTGGCAACCTCTCTGCTTGTGGCAAGAGGTGACATCACAGATCTCTTCTGTGCATCTCAGCTGCCGCAACATGCTCATGTGTTGGGGCCCATGGACCCAGATCGCATTGAACGTGGCCTTGTCAGTGTCGGCTTTGGGACACAGAAAGAGGGCTATGCTATCGAGGCCGCAGTCCGTGCACTTGAGCACCTTCTGTGCCGCCACATCATCGAGGAGACTGGCTTCACAATCTGCCACTCTGATTCCAGGTGAGCGTTTCGTCGCAGCTCGTACCTTGCGTGCTGTGCATGTCATCCACCATCCTGTATTCAGCAACACGAGGGTGTAGCGCTGTCATGCTGCATGCAGGCCGGTGCATGAGTACATTGAGTACCGCGGACAGCATGTTCCAGTGCTGTCTCTCATAGGAGCTTCCCCGGACGCTGTGATCCGAGACAGTGCTGGCAATGTGGAGGCAGTTCTGGAGGCCAAAGTCCGCTGTCCGTTCACTCTGTACAGTGTGGCCCTTCTCTCATGCATGTCCGTATGTGCTGTGATCAAAAGCTAGCCTGTGGGACAAGTTAGCAGTCTAGGGCACGTTGACAGACGCAGTAACTGCCGTCATCGGCAGAGAAAATTCCCTACAACATCACTCTGTGTTCAGATGGCACCTGGAAGTATATGCCAGGAATTCCGGCGATGACGCTGGACACGCTGGACCCATCGCATGTCGTGCAAATGCAATTTCAGATGCATGCCACAGGTGCCACATATGGGTACCTAGTCAGCTGGTCCAGGCTGGCACTCACTGTGCACCGCGTTGAGTACAACCCTAGCTTTGTAGCTGCGGCAGCCCGGGTGTTTAAACACGTCATCGAGCAATTCATTGATGTGGACATCATGCCTGAGATACCTACAGAGTTCTCTGAGCTGCGAGGTGACTTGAGATGATCCCTGAGCTACAAAAGGTCATGGAGTCATGCAAAGCACAGCCACTTCACAGAAGTACGAACTGATAGGAACATGCTGATTGACACATACAGTTGCCGGCGAGCATGTGAACTACAGCTCTGGTGTGTTATCCTCAGGCCTGCCCATGTGCAGACTATCAACACCGGCTGGACGCAAATGGGCACCCGATGTGGCGCCGGCGCACCGCCGAGCATGAGCTGGATGTACACAGAAGTGATCCAATGGAGGTGGCTTCGCAGCCAGGCATCGCTGTTAGTACGATACATTCCATACGTGCAGATCAGTGTTTGCCTGACATCTACATGCTTGGACCAGCCTAAATGCATGGATTATCGACTGTGCAAGTCATTTGTGGCAGCAATGCTGGCACATGCAGGGAACAAGGGATTCGCAACATGTCTGGAGCACCAGGCGAATCTTAAGAATACTTCAGGCATTGCAGGCAACCGCAACATGTCATCTGTCTGTGTGCAAGGCACTAGCAACGAGTCATACCACAGCCGCATAAACACGCTCATACGGAGCGTCGGTGGCTGCCGCAGATATGACTACCTTGTACTGTGCCAGGCATTTGTTCAACTTTCCTTCAATGGTGCGGTCCTTGACAAAGTGTGAAGCGGGATGCACATGAATTTTGTGCGAGACCATCGTCGAGACAGATTCTCCATTCAAATGCCACGGTCGTGATGCAGAAAAGAAGCTCTCACAAGGGAACCTCTATCACACACTGACCGTGGCCTCGGCCTCGCCTCAAACCCATGCTCCCGTTTCGTCACCTTGGGAGATTGGTCAGTCACAAACAGCAGCCTGGCTGCAGCATCTGAGATTCAGACCCAAGCACACGCTTCAACCCAGCTGGAGTGCAGAAGACAAGCAGACATTCCGTGAGGGCCTCATGAAGTTTGTGCAAGGAGATATCACACTTCCATCCAGCAAAACTGACGTGCTCTACTTTTTGTCTCACCATGTGATGGAACGTCGCTTCAATCAGCGGGCCTGTGGCCACATGCTCAGATTCATGCGTGGTCATATGAAGTCGCAAGGTCACTTGGAAGAATCCCCCGGGCAGGAAGATGAAGAGGCGGATGCAGTCGACGCCGCTGTTCATGATGACGAGTCCAGCGATGATGAGGCAGTTCTGCCAGCCCGAGCCATTTCCCATGCCATACCTCTCCATTTCTAGCCTGTTTGTGATCGAATAGCACTGTGTGTGTCTCGCGTCATGCAGGCAGATCTAGACTTGATCGACTGTCATCAGCAGGATGTAAGGAACTGCTTCGCTGGGGTGCAGCCAGAGTACAGAGTGCCACCGCCAACATCGTCTGTCACATGCACTATGAGTCATGTATGCAAGTACAATGATGTCGCCGTCCACACATGCTGCATCACTTAGCCTGGCTGATCGAGTGATCATGGGCCAGCTCTAGACTTGCAACTTCCAGCATGTGATTGGCCATGTTGAACACATTCACTGAAACTGTGTTTGATTACACAGAACACTGCATGTGTAGGCCTGGCATGTGCAAGTGAGCAGCTAATAGGTCCCTGACCAAGAACCACTCGGATGTAGGACAACCGTTTGATCCGTGCTCCACCAAGCCTGCCAAGCTCACCGCATGGTACTACATGGGCACCCGCAACGTCGCGGACCAGCATTGAGATGTGGGCCGCTCCACACATGCAGTATCGCCACGGCGAGTCACCATGCCAACTTAGCATTGCCAAGCAGCACATACGGCCAGCAACACTCCCTTCTCAAGCTCGGGAGCACGTGCAAACTCCAAATCTACAAGCCCCCACATCCACCACGCGACCGGCATGACGGCAGGGAGAGGCAGATGGCATCTTGTAGCAAGGCACACTCTCCAGCACTTGTCGAGTGATGCCTTCTGTGGATGGTGGTAGCTTGGCTGATCCCCTTTCATGTGCCTGGCTCACACCTACACAACGCTGGAACTGATCAGGTATCTGAAAATGAACTGTCAGAATGCTAGTAGCGATTTGGAGCTGTGCACTGCGATTAGCAGTCGCGCCACATGGGGATCGGGTGCGGACACGCACTGCCAGCCAGCCACCAGCCAGTCAGCAATGTGTTGCATTAATACATTGGAATACAGCGCAGTCTGACTACCATACATGCATTTTTTAGCTCTCCAACTGTGTTCATGAGGAGACCGCAGCACATTGCGGCAATCTTGAACCAGACACCGGCACAAATGACAAAAATGCGACCTGACCGTGGTACACTTGCCAGCCACGTCACCAGCCTGAAACATGGCTGGAAATCGCCATGCTCAACTAAACACTCTGCGGACATAAGCAGTGCGAGGTGAGCATTGCATAACCGTCCCATGCGCAGCCTCGGCCCAACCAGAGTTACCTACAAGATCGCGTTCATTGACAGTCCCAGAGCTATAACAGCAACGAAGATGCCACTGTTTGAGACATCTACCTATCTTTGCGGCTGTGTGCTTTGAGTGAGTTCGCTGGTTACCATGCGCTGGGTCATACCTACTCGCTCGGCATCTCAGTCAGGCAAGCTCCTCCTTGACAGCGACCTTGCAATAACGTGCATTGGTCCATTGCATGCCCGTGTCGTTCACTCCAAGCGCACATGGTGCAGCCACTTGAGCCTGTAAGGTCGGGCGAGAATACCGCAGGGCCTGCAAAAGCGCAGCAATGCCGTCCTGCATCTGACAGCAGCCTGCCTGAATCGCTGACATGTGCTTCTGGAACGGAGTGCTGCTGCATTGGCTCGTGAGGGCAGGCTCCGTGCGCTCTGCCCTCTAACTCGACTGGACTTACCTGCAGCAATGTGCCCTCGTGTTGGACATGCGTCTTGAAGCACGCAGTTTGAGCTGGGGTCGCATGAGGATGATTGTGGTGAATCGGTGGGGACGACGCGGAAAATGACTTTCATGGTGAACGTTTACGCACGAGCCCAATGTGGTTGCTTAGACTGGGGGTTGATGAAACACATCATGATCAGAGGGGACCTTAGAACATGAAAATGCATGCAAGTGAAAGCACAGCCAACATTGGAGCAGTATGGGTGACCACAAATGTGCCATCGCCACAAGACTGAACCATTGAGCAGGATGAACCTTGAGGATGAGCCTTCTGGGTGCAGCGCCGACGCAAGGCCAGCTGTGCACACACAGACTGTTCCACAATGAGGGCTGACCTCAACCTTGAGGTCGCACGTGGTGATCATGCATGATGCAGGGGACCCCCTCCACGCAATAGAGATGTAGGACCGGACCACCGCTTCAAGCAGCTGTGTCTTCTACATGCTGCAGGCATAAGATCTGCTATACTGCAGCCGTTGTTCAGATGTGGAAGCTCACAACACCAGCTGGCAAGTACCGCTCCAGGTCACTGTGTCACGTGGCATCACTGGCTTCATGCATGTGGAACCACGATAACGAAAATGAGTGTGGAGAACCGCAGAACGCTGTGTGTAGCACCAACCCATGCATGCTTGTGCATCACCGACGCGGTGTCCAATGACCACGCTCATCTCATGAGGTTGGCCTCATGCAGCGCCGCACATCTGGACCATAGCAGCAGGTCAGCGCATCAACCCTGAACTGCCCCCTTCAGGGCTGGGGTGGGACACGTTTACGCCTTCAATACCAGCAGAACCCGTCTCGCAGCAGTCATGCACTACTGCGGCTAATGCGGGTGCTGCACCATTTGGAACGAGTGAGCTCACTCGAGCCTCCTACTCCGAGAAGGCCGGTCCATGCACCCGCATGCTACCATGCTATCCGAGAAAGGTGCGTACCCCGGAATTACGCCATTCGGTACCAACGCAGGCGCAGCGGCTGTCTCGAGCACATCACCCATTGCCTCCACCAGTGATGTCCCAGAAATGGCCACTTCGGCTGCTGCTGCTGCTCCGAAGCGGGCCGCTTGGCCTTGACAATCC
>JALKAD010000165.1:96048-106492 GCA_024500015.1 Ulva compressa
ATGTCTGGACCATGGAAGGTCTTGCGGCACTCTCAGCGCGTCTACGTCAACAGCCTGCAGCGCCAGCAGACATGGAAACGCAGTGCCCCAGAACTTGAGGAGGAGATATGCATGGGCACGCAGGCCTGCCCAAACCGCAAACGGTGACGTCTATTCATACCAGCTTCAAACAGCGCCGCGCCGTATGCACCACCAGCAAGGGAGGGAGTGGTAGGCTGCTCGCAATGCTCTGACAGCAGACCGTCTGACAAACATGCATCGCTACATTGGCAGCAAATTGGCAGCGCGCTCAAGGGTCAATGCATACAGCGGCAAAAGAGAGCTGTCAGAAACTGCCCAAAAGGTGTACAAATACAGCACCTCGACTGCATAAACTGTGCTCTGCATCATAACACCAGCCCAGACCTGCTGGAAGCCTTCAGCCTAGTCAGTCGCATGGGCTGGCTATGCTCCTGGACAAGTATCTGTATACAGGATTGACTCCATGTATGGACAGGTGCATTCTATATAATGCCCCACAGTCGCAAACCGGTTCGTTGTGGCATGCAGGATGGCTCCCTCAACAGTAAACTGTCAACTAGAGAATCGGCACTGAGTGCCAAACAGCTGTTGCCCTGGCATCACCCGACAGCTGCGCCTGACCTGACAACGACCGAGCATACACTTTCCACGCTCATGCCTGCAGTGATTTTTTTGGTTGCTGAAAACTTGACATCTAGGGTAAGCTGTCCAAAGGCAGCTAAAACAATACTGAGGCAGGCGGTAGACAGGGTGCTGTGTCGTGCAGCATATTGCAAGCAGGGTACACGAACAAAAACGAGACGGCAACATGCTTGCATGCAAGGGAGGCTTCACATTGCAGGTCAAAGTGCTGCAACCTGCACGGATGTTAATTGAAACACAGTTGGTGACGTGTGCAACGCTGGCGAGACGCCTATGCCAAGCAATATATGCACCATGCCACGCATGGAGGTGGGAGCACCTGCAGGATCGCAATCAGCATGCTGCCAATGCGGAATGCAGGGCCAGGGAGCACCTCAGGCATTGCAAGCCAGCATCAAATTGGCGCTTGGGGCCAGCCACGAGTAAATTTGCAATCCGTGATGTGCATGTGGACCTTAATCTTGCATGAGCGCATCAGCTTCGCTGTCGCAGAAAAATCCGATGTGCCTCTCAGCGGCAGTGCTGAAGACGGCACTACCATTGACCGCAGGTGGCGAACCGCAACGTGGCAGCGTCCCACTGGACGCCTGGCCTGTTTGGGCAACGCGATAGCCACAGTGGGCTAGCAAACGCGCAAAGCTGCAACCTGAGCTGTGAAAGCAGAATGTGTGAGAGGCATTGAGGAACGGGCCAAGGTCCCCCCGGCGGGCACGGTCGGGCGGCGCGTGCACAGCACAGCACAGCACGCGGGGGGGGGGGGGGCGCACCTCCTGCAGCCGCGTCTGCAGGACCTCGATGTCGACGCTCTTGTCTGCAAGCCGGTTCTCCAGCTCCAGGCGCCATCAAGGTGGCTGTCGCGCCGGACGTCCATGTCGGCGTGCGCTCTGGCCGCACGTTCGCATCGCGCCAACGTCACCATAGGGTGCTGGTTGTGGGATGGCCACACGCCACCCAGTGGCGCACATATGGCTTGCAATGTGGCCATAGAATCTTCTAGGGAGGCACATGGGCAGTTGAATGCGGAGATGCACATGGCAGCGGGTGACTCTCTTTCCGCCACACCAGCTGCAGGGCGAGAAGGTCATGTCTATGGCCACAACATAGGGCGTTTGGGCGTCGCGGTGGTCAGAATGTCCAGGGCGCTCGAAAAGTGTGCTGCGCAGAGGGGGCAGGCCAGGAAGAGGGCGTCCACATGCACATGGCACAGCTTGGACGTTCGGCGTCTGATCATCGTCTAGTGCCCGTGTGGTGCTTCTGGTGCTTCTGGCGCAGTTCTGCTGACATTTTCAGCTCAGCAGGCTGCGCCGCTTACATATCCTGCACACATGCGCATCAGTGTTGCGAGAAGTGGCGGTCATCGATTGTGTCAGCACGACATGCCAAGCATTTTGCATGTGTGTGTGAGTACGTGTGGAGGGCAGGTGTGATCATCCTACCTAGGCTGCAGCATGGCAGAAGAACTCACGGATGGCAGAAGAACTCACGGAAACTTCTCGCCCCAAGCTTATATGTGTCTGCGAAATTCCATATGCATCTCGATGGGTTGAGGGCGGAGGATAGCAGAGATGTTGCACCACGGCAAAGAAGAAGTGAACAGTGCTATTGCACACTTGTCAAACGGACTTGCATGGGCGCAAGCCTGTGAACGAGTATCACATTGGACGGACAGGCTTCAACCTACCAAGTAAACGGCACAAGCACTGTGATACGCCATGCCAATGGCGGCGTATATCTATCTCATACAGGATGGCTACTGCTCCATCACTGCCCAGGGTACCAGAATCAGCCACACCCGCTCGCCCCTGGCCACCCCCGGCCACCCCCACACCTTCGACCGCCATACACCACACCCGACCACCCCCCACCTGCCACATCTCCCCTTGTTGGCAAGTGGTGGCAGAACCGTCAGCCTGGTTGCGTTACTATAGGGTGTCAGACAGTGATGGCAAGAGCAAGCAGGAGTTGCGCAGATCGCTTTCGCACGCGCTACCTGCAAGCGCGGTGTGCCTCCCACCCTGCTGCATGCGGGGTGACGCTGTCGTGACAGGGTGTGGTAAACACCTGGACATCGCCGCAGGCAACTGTGACAGTTATAGCAAACAGGATTGCCACACTGGAGCCCGTTCTCTGAGTTTCGCGTCGGCCAATGGAACTCCAGCGCCTCATTTGTTTGCTCGATCGCGACATTGATAGCTTGGATAATCATACATGGAGATGACACGGTTGCTACAGTCGCACTGGAGAACTGAGGATCAGTGTGATCCGGACATGTTCAAGTATCAACGATGTGCCCCTTGCCCTGTGCCAGCCAAACGGGCTTGTGCTGCACCACCCACCAGCAGGGGTCAAGAAGGCACGGACGCCATGAAACTAGTGTCCTCGTTTCGAAGTCACACACAGTAACGTCACGCTAGGTCCTGGTGCCCTCGCACGCACTCCAGCCCCTCCGATTGCTACAACTGTTCACACCAGTGCTTTATTTAACGCATGTGCGCTACGCACCACTGTGGCATCTGCAGGCTCTTGCGCCCGAAGGACTGTGCGTCAGTCAACCCACACATCCGCACAGTTACTTGGGATGCTCAAGCCTGGCTAAAATAGACTGTAGGGTGCGTATGTTGGACTTGCCCATAGCATCATACACATGTCTGCCTTCGAAACATTGGTGCGTTAACAAATATACTTGCCAGGTCGTGCAGTTTTGCAGTGCGGCAACGAGAATGAGTGTCTTATTCTGTTGCTACATGCTCGAGCCTGCGGTATGTTGCCATTGCGGCTGGTCCCGTGCTCAATCAGCTCAAGAGCATCGCCTGCCATGTCAGCACCGCTCTGCTGCACCAGTGCCACGTGTGCTTGAGCAGATACTGCCCCAAGGTTACATCTCCGTGGTGTCATTGCGACTTGGCGCACAGCCTGCTCTCCCCTTACTTACCGATTGTCCATTTCTGACTTAACATGCCATTGATTGCTACGTACATCCATTGGAGGGGCACTTGGTGATCAGGTGCGCCGACACACCATGTGTGCGCAGGGATGGCCAACGACACCGCACAGGTGGACCCCTACACAACCACGGTCGATGCCTTGCTACTTATGTAATTGCAGTACCATACTGACTGAACAAGTAGCTAACCGCGCTGGTAGCTGAGCATGTGTTTACATACCACTTCCAGCTCAGTCTGTCTGTGACTACCTGTCACGACGGTAATTGCGGAGAGGCTCGCGAACACGGCAGCAAAACATGCATGACGACCACGAGCTGCTGTAATTAAGAATGAGACGGAATGACAACAGTGAAAGCTGTACTACACGCCGCTGCGGATGTATCTGTTGCCACAACAGATCCCACAACCTCGCGTGTGCCTCGCGAAACGGGGCACTGTGTCGATGACGCACGACAGTAGCTGCATTATAAATTGTAGGCCAAATGCATGGCGTGGACTGCTGGACGCTGCGCTGGCTCTCTCCCGAGAACTCTGCGTGTTGCTGAGGATCTGTTCCTCATACTCTACGCTACGTGACACGACGCAGGCATGTATACGTACCGACGCCTGCATTGTCTGTCGAAATTGGATTTATTTGACACGGGTTTTGTTTGGTTACTTGTGTATCGGCAATTCTGCATCGGCAAACATTGAATGACCCATGCCATACGCATACACCCAGCTGGTACACTACCTTGTTAAACCACCTTGGTAGAATATGGACTCTAGCCATCGTCAGTGGATGTGGACGTCACTCGAGATGGGAGGCGATCACCAGGAATGCACTCGGTCATCGCTCCATCAAACCGCCATGAGCCTATCCCACTACCATCATTGAAACAATAGTTTATCCCGGTGCTCTTGAGGCGTGTACTGCCCGCGTCGCAGCAGTGTATTTGCGGCCAGGCATAATTGCCACTGGGCATGGGTGGACAGCAGATGGCGGTATACTGGACACTACTTCAGCATGCTCTCAATCAAGTGACGTGAACTGTGGCCGCATGTACGTGTATCGCGCGACGATGTCGTCGGCGCATAGGCGACGATGGACACTGGATATCGTGCACACCCGTGTGCGTGGCTCGAGCGCGCGGTATCCCCATGGGGCATGGGGCCCCGCGGCCACGCGTGGATCGTCAGCATACGCAGGATCGCACCTCCCGACACAGGCCTGACTATGCATAGCTATGCAGCTCTGTATGTCAACATCGCGATGCTTCGTGTTTTTTTGGTGATCGCGGGCGACTCATATTCTATTTGAGTCAGGCGTGTATGGATATAAGTCGCAGATTTCGTTGCATGTGTCGTCCGAGGAACTGCAGCGATCACCGTTGTGAACATCGCCACGTGAGGCGAATAGCTTGCATGTAGCTGAACTACCGACCACAAGCAATGATATAAGCATACTAAAGATGTCTGAGGGGCCTACAGGCGCGCAGCTGGCGTAGGGCCGGGATCTGGGGTCTGGTGCTGCCACCAAGCAGCACCCGCAGCAAGGAGGCACAGAGGCGCCACCACTGATCGCACGGACAATCCAAGCATACCGGTGTGATCCTGATGACATCAGTAGTACACACACAAAGATTGAGAGCCAACGGCCAAAGTGGTAGGACATGCTGTAGTGCTGGTTAGGCTGCACCGTTTTGATGTTGGTGTTTGCGTGACGGGGCGATGGCCCAGAAAAAAATTTTGCGAATAAAATAAAATAAGGTTGAAAAGCTTGGGATCTATGCCAATGAAGCTGAAAAGCTGGCATAGCACTCTTACATTGATGTATGTGTACACAGCGTCTTGCAAAATTGTCTTATTGCTCTCAATTACGACTCAGCACCATCAATTATGCCAAGCCACTTGTGCATACATCAGCCCACATGCATTGCCCACATGTGTAAGTCACGGTGTTCACCGTTGGCCTGGCAGTGCGTTCCTGACCCAACAGGTGCTCGCATGCACGGAAGCCAGATCTGATGGCGATTGTGTGGGATGCAAGGTCATGCTGTAGTGATGCAGACAGCTGCGGAGTCACAGACCACTTGATTGACTGCGATGAAGACCTGCTGGCGGAATGTAGCAGTTGTTTTAGAAACAAGGAATGACGCCCCCATTTCGTTCAGATGCTTGCATAGCTTCTGTCCCAGCATCCCCTTCGGCAGATGTGGTTGCAGAAATGCAGCCACTTCTTCGCACGGAAGGTTTGCCGTCCTAGAATAAGCAGCATGGCCACGTGCCATCACTGCAGTGCCATTGGTTGCTGCATTACCGCCTGGTGCAGCCCCAAAGACCACAGGCTGCGCTTGACCCACTCGAAATTGCAGGACACCAACCTTTTGGTGGCCCAGGTCGAGGCATAGTTGGTCTACACTCTCCAACGACATATCTAGGTCAGGCAACTTCACGCCATCGCTGGCTGCGGAGCCTGCGTGAGGAAAGGCCGTGCATGAAGTGGTACTCCGCCGATCGATCTCAAGTAGTTAATTTATATTATAATTTATCACGTATACTGCGTTCTGGAGCTACATCACGTACTAGACTCTTCGCAAGGAGTTGACCGTCTGGTCCCAGCGCTCGTAGGATGAGTGGACGCGACATTGTCGTTGCGCGACCGATTGAGCAGCCAAAAGGCGTGTTATGGAAGCGATTCTCGCAGACAAGAGTATAAATAAGTATAGTTTGGCCAAGTCTCGACCTAGGGAGTGGTCACGAGTGCGTTCCTCGGCGCCGTGCCAGCGAGAATAGTCGGCACCTCTGCCAGAGGTCACGCAACGCAGTACAAAGCAATTCTGAGCACGTATATATTCTTATATTAAGTCATAGTGTTCAGTATCTGCGACTGGGGCGCAATACAGTGCCCCTTTCCGCTTTTCTCATGATTTTTTTTCACTTGACTCGAGAGCCCTCAGAAAAAAACAGCGGTCACGCAAACACCAACATCAAAACGGTGCAGCCTTACATCGGACATTCCCACCAACCTTAAGGGCACGACCATCCTGTTGGCTCTCAAACCTTGTTTGTGTACAGCGTATGTCATGAAGATCACCCTGAAATGCGTGGATTGCCTGTGCGGTGAGTGGTGACGTCTCCTTGCCTCCTTGCTGTGGAGCCTGTTTGGTGGCAGCACCAGATCCCAGATTCCGACCCTGTGCAGCCTTTGCGTGGCTTAGTCGTGCTAGATATGCACTCGAAGAGGCGGATGTTGCAATATGATGAGGATGGTTGCTCGCCAGTGCTCATTTGTGGAACTTGGTGACGGCGGGTGTGCACGCATAGTCGTCCCACCGGTGGAGTGCATTGATACTTTGATGTGGATCTGTATACTTACATCGAGGGGCTCCGAGCCAGTGCACCAAGCGAATGTACAACTAGATTCTAAACTCACTTGCTAGCCAGCAGGTGCGAGCCGGCCAGGCGACCACCTGGCACCCGTGAGCTGTGCTACCCACCGACATGGTCTTTCTGATCACAAACCCGTTTCCTTTCACTTTCGCCGCACTGAGCTCCCGCAAGGAATTCTCAATCCAGCGAGCCTTGGCCCGCTTGTTGAATGGCCCAACCAATGACACTGCCAGCTTGTTGAGAAACTGCAGGCTCGCGACCCTAGTCATATGCCATATGTCTCATGCACAACCGGCACCACCTTGTACGATTCCTGCACACTCTCTTTGTACTTGTTGAGTTTGAAGTTTTCGCGAATTTCGGCCACGTACCCCTGTGTCCCCGATGCTTTCCCCACCACAGCCACCCCTGATGAGTGAATGAAGCTGACATCTCGCACAAACACATCTACGTCCGGAGCATTTGCTAGGATGTCCCCCCTATTGTCGTCCCTGTAGCGTCTGTTCAGAGATCTGAATAGGAGCTGTGGATGTCACCCACTCATCAGAACTGGCAGATGATAAGGTTTCAGGATTTAACAACATGCACACCTTCATATACAGCATGACATTTTTGTCAGAAATGTCTTTTTGGATTTGGTCAAACACTGGCTTCGGAGCAGAGCTTGAGGGCTGAGGCTTGAAGTCGTGCGCATCACAGGCTCACTTGATGTGGACACCCCTGCCGCTCGTACTCGACGGCGCCAAGCCGTAATGGCAATGTTGTAGCGCAACGTCCAACAGTCAGCATTGTGTCGACATGTCATGGCATGATCTACGTCGCCGGGCTTCACCAGGGCATTGCAATCACATATAACTTCCCCATCTAGTGGCGGCAGGGGGTAAAGACCACCCCTGAACCGCATCCCGTGCACAACATCCCCATCATTCAGAGTCAGCATGCGGTTGGTTGGAGGGAATCCAAGAACAGCGAGGAAGCACGACAGGCGCAGCTGCGCATGCGCGCAAGGTCTTTTGCACCACCAGGGGTGCTGCCCAGCTGTTGCAGCAGCGCGTTGTGCCGTGTCTGCGCTGCTGCCATGGTCACTTTTCTGCTCATACCGGGAAGGCCAGTGGCGATGAAGATGTCGTCGAGCTCCTCTGGGCCCCAGTCCGCTTCCAGCGGCATCGCCGCACGCAGCGCTGCCCATTTTTTTTGTAGGCCTTTGTCGACGTTGCCGTCGGCGAATGGGCGGAAGTCGGGGGGGCCATCGCGCATGGCGTCATGCGCCAGCACGGCGCTGGGCAGATAGGCTGCATCTGCCTCGAGCTCCGTGACGTGCATGAGGCCGAATCCGCCGTGGCGTATCGGTAGGCGGAGTTGCTCCTCGGAGACGGCGGGCATCTGCGGGTGGTTATGATCTCCACTCAGGCACAAGACTCGCAAGGCAGTTTGTGTTTCGGTCAGGTGGCCAGGTCGAGTGAAGGGGACTATGTGGCAATCACCGCAGAGGTGTCACTGCATGACTTGCAGCTCTCTGGCGAAGATACATGGCGAGAGGTCAAGCTGCCCATGAACTCCATGGCAGAGGATCGCCATGTAGCGGATGTCATCGTAACTATCAGGGCTCAGGCAGCTCTGTCTGATGTGTGGACAGGTCACCAGAAGGCATCTGCGTAGCTGTTAGCCTCAATCCACTATCCCACAGAGCGTGAGCCCGACAGATAGTCCGATACAGATACATTGGCATGGGAAGCTTTGGGGCCTGCCTTGCCACATCGTGATTTGATTCGTTCGGTAGTCATCTCGCAGGAGGAGACATGTGTAGCGCCTTGCCATATCCAGTAAGGTGGGGATAGACAGAACATGGTGTAGCAGAGAACAGTACCACCGCCCGCGAGTGAGAGGAATAAGTAGGTTGTGGTGTCTGCGGCTAAGACATTTGGCGACCAAACATTCGCCAGCTGTTCATGTGGGCTGTGCAGCGCCCTGGTGGCCATACGTACGATTGTCCTCGTCGGCATGTGGCAAGTCGTCCGGCCGCGGCAGCAAGTCGCAGATCGCGTAACTGTGCAACTTGGATCTGCGTGAATTTAATTCCGTGAATCATCTGAACGCAGTAAAACGTGTACTATACGATTGCTCCGCCCGCATATCCACATAACCTGTTTGTCCGACACTGAGTACCTCAGTTTCCAAGCGCTTCCAGAGGTCAAGGCTTCCAGCGACCCCATAAGAGCCCAAATATGGCTGCGATCTGTCTGAAATGCTGCAGCTTGCCCTGCGAAGGTGGGTACATTCTCATGTGGACTGGCCGATTACGTGCTGCTTGTGTACTGGCTGCATCCCGTGCCGAGTTCTTGTGGCATGCCGCAGCTTGTTTGCTAAGCACAGACTACGCTATTCGTTGTGGATAGTGTAGACGGTCATGGCGTCGCGCAAGCCTATTTCTGAGGTCGGAGATTTCACATGTATGTGTCGGTCTGCAGCTCTTGGGCACTGCTGCTCGGGAATGGAGAAGGGCTGTTCGAAGGGATGCTCGGCCATGTGTGGCTTGAAATGCTGCCCAGAGAACCATCCATCTCCGATCTTCCTGACCTACACTCTCCTGTTCAATGTGCCAATCGGTGTCGCAGCACTGATCACTGCAATCCGAGCGTTTGGGAAAGACTGCGATGGTGACACATGGGTCAAGCCTGAAGTTTGGAACCTTGTTACATGTGGCCTCGCTGCATTTTTCATTGCTTTTAGCATCAGGGTGTACATGGTCTTGAGTGCCCCTTATGACCAAGGCGCAGTCTCAAACATGGAAGCTGGCACAAGCCAGCAGCAGCCTCAATCGTGCGGTTTCCCTCGCTCAAAAATTTTAGTTGCACACCTACTGCAGCTGTGTCGAGGTAAATGTACAATTTTTGCCACTTGGCTTGTTACTGGTTGTCATTGGTGCGATTTGCATGCAGAGTGGCCAAGTCGTTCCGTGAACGAGTGTGGTACACGGCGTGCCACGAGCCCCTAACTTTCGTCTACATGTTCGTGTTTCCTTTTGCGGCGGGCTGGTCGATTGGTGGCCTGGCAAGTTTTAGTGACGATGAGCTCGAGGGCTGCGATAGCATCAGCGGCACTACTTCCGGGATATCCACAGCACTGCTGGTGTACCTTGTGTGCACCTGCTTTGTGGCGCTCATCAGCTGCTGCTGGGAAGTCAAGCGCTTGGGGGAAGCTCGCTATGCAGGCCACACCAACCAAAGCGGTGTCCCACCAGGGCAGCTCGCCACCCACATGTTTGTGCCAAACTTCTCAGGCAAGCCAGGTACAACCCTCTGTCCAGCATACATGCCTGGTTGTATGTGGGCACATCATGATGCATCACCGGCGCAGTGTTGATGTTTCACATGTGGGCTGTTGCAGGATACCCAGTCGCTGAGGTGCAGCAGCCCCCGCAGGGCCAGTTTATGCACGCTCCTGACGCGATGCCAGTTGGGACT
>JALKAD010000165.1:114802-130684 GCA_024500015.1 Ulva compressa
CCCCCCCCCCCAACATGCCACTGGTCGTTCCTATCAGAAGCACGGCAAACATGCGGCCTTGCATGATATCTGGGCCCTTGAACTATCACACGTTGATTGAGAGGTGCGCCTGTGCATGGCACAAAGTGCAACACACGCTGACATCTGCCAGTCAGGTCCAGGCACAGGCTGTGAAGATGCACATGGTGAGTCGGGCACTCGCGGCAGGTGCCGGGGGCACCAGCAGATTACGGCAGCAGGCACAGCATGCACGGAGGTACCACGCGCGCACCCGCGGTTGTGCGAGGTCCTCCAGAATGCCCAGCACGCGCGCCACGGCCTGCTGTGCACCCCCCGCCGGGGCGCCGCCGCCGGCGCTGCTGTGGTAGAGCGCGTCAAGCGCAGAGGCGGAGCGTGCGAGCTGCTTCATGAGGCTGCTGTCGGGGTCGGCGAGCGCCCACTGCGCGAGACCGCCGTCGGCAAACACACTGGACACCGGCACGGCGCCGCCGACAAGCGGCACCGCAGCGCCGCTGTCGGGCACGCTGGGCGCAAACTGGAACTGAGAGTATATCCAGTCGAGCGCTTGCTGGCGGTTTGTGAATGCGGGGCGGCCGCGGCCTGCGATGACCCGATAGTGGTACCGCCTGTGCGCACAGAGGCGTTCTCATTGGAACAACGGCAGTGGGAACTCTCGCGGAATTCAGAATTGAACCACTCCTGCCACCATCCTGGCAGTCCTGATGCTGGCTGACACGCGGCCTCCGCCTCTGGCGGTACGACAGCGTCCACTTCGGGCAGCCGCCACAAATGGCTTTGTTGAACCATGCCCACAGGCGTGGTTGGCAACAATGGCGCTGCAGCCGTGTGTGGTCGCCACCGCACGTGTGCTGCGGACGCCAGCGCTGCATGCCTACCGCGTGCACAGCCGTGGGGCTGTCTGCCGTCACACAGAGGCACGCCCGCGGGTGCGCCGATCAACGCAGCCCGCTCCGGTTGCGGCTGCATCGCTCGGGCGCAGGTGCCCATATGGTCATCGCGCCCGGACTCACCTGTTGTGGTGGTCTTAGTATGCCCCCAGAGCCAGTGGTCGCAGGACGCGCGTGGCGCAAACACTGCAGCGCCCTGCTGTGTGGTGTGCCTGGCAACATGCAGGGCGGGTGCAAGCTCGCGCTGAAGGGGGTGGGAGAGGGGAGCACACCGGGAGTTGGGCCGCACTTCGCCGCCCTGCACGATCGGGAGCTCGGCGCCGGTGACGGTGTCCCGCAGAACAAACTGCAGCATCTTGCGGCCCTCGGGGTCCTTGAAGTTGCACTCGAAGAGGTCCGTCCATCCATCGTGGCGCACCTCCGTCTGCGGCTGCGTGTGCCCTGCGGGGCAGCGCTCAGGCGTCAGGCAGACAGGCTGGCAGGTCAGCATGTGGGCAGCAGGCGGGGCCGTGCAGTGCTCTCCCACACACGGTCCTCACGGCGGCTGCCATGCACTACGACACACGCGATGGTGCTGCACCATGGGCTGCTGCAACACCTTGTCCATGCTGGGTGCTGTGGCCGGGCACAGCATTGCAGGACCCAGCATGCATGCATGCGCTAGGGTAGAACCATCAGGCGATGCACCGTCGGCGGGAACGCTGAGGTGCGGAGGCCTCAGACAGGGTGTCAGGCCCACTTGCAATCGTGGCGCAGCGGGCGGGACCGCGGGGCCCGCACCTGGTGTGCTGGCAGTCCCGGAGCCGCTGTGGCGGCCGGTGCCGGTGCCATCGTCCGCAGACGCCGTGAACCTTGAACCTGCACGGCGAGGCACGAGCTGAGACACGTTGGCCGGAAGTGTTGGCCGGAGGAAACGGCACTTCGCGCCGCCAACTTGGAACTGTCTGCTCCTTCATCATGCATGTGCGTACACGCCACACGCCGGCCACACGCAGCACATCCTGGAGTGGCCAGTCAACAGCGGCACGTCGCCATGGGCGACCACAGATGCATGGTTGTGCAAGTTTGCGCAGATCCAGCGCCCGCGGTCAGCAACCAGCGAGACCTCACAGTGCGTCAGCGAGCGATGCGCGGTCGAGCGAGAGGTCCGCGGAGCGGCTGGGCAGTGCTGGGCGCTGGGGTGGCACCTTGTGGCTTGGCTTCGGCAGCATCCGCGCCGCGGCTGAGCTTGTTGAGGATGCCCTGCGCCACCCGGCCCTGCGCGTGCTGCAGCAGCAGCGTGCAGACGGCATCCTCGGGGGGCTCGGCGATGCGCGCCATGATGCCACGGTCCGCCGCGATCTCCGCTCCGCGGTGCTCCCGCAGCCACTGCCGCACTGCAGTCTTGTTCTTGGCGTGCAGCTGGTCGACCCAGGGCACGCTGGGGTCGACGGAGACGTACTCGTAGTGCCCGGTTTTGCGAGTGTCAAAGCCCTGCGGGCCACCTCTTCTCAGACCACACTAGAAAATACTATGATTGCGTGTGCCGGTTGAGCACACGAGCTGTGTTGCGCCCCCTGTCACATGCAGCATCACAGCCAGACATGGGCCACATGACGTGGGAAAATATCAGGAAGTCTCGTCATGCACAGAAAGACGTGACAACGGGGTGCAAGCTGCAATGTCATAGAGAGGTGGACAGTCGGTTCAGACTCTCAGGGTCCCGCAAGGTGCGCACCACCACAACCAACTCTGCCGATGAGGGCACGTTCTGCTCCATGACGTAATACTGCACAACAGAGAACCAGTTGAGGTCAGCACGGTGCGGGCTCTGGTGGGCAGGAGTTGGCAAGCACTGATGAATGAGATGGCAGTGACAGTATGCCACTGCCGGACGGTGGCACACCAAGCGGAAAGTTGCCCTGACTCCGTTGATCAGCTGTGCACCGTGCTCCAGCAGCACACGAGGAGGAGCATTCTGCAGAAGTGGGCGTGTCTCAATGGAAGTGTTCACTGTTTGGTTGAGTGTAGCTACTTGCCCCACCGGCAGGTACAGGCGACGTCCAATTGTCCACGATGCCATACCTTGTCTGTCATTCGAAATCTTTTCAAGTGTTAAGATAATCTCAGGCATGTATCAACAACAAAGGCTAGAGCGTTGCTGACAGGTTACCGGTGAAACTCATCACCGTTGCGTTTGTGGCCATGGGATCGCAATCGAGCCATGCGGCATGAAGGACGTACCTGCAGCAAGCCCTCATCCATGCTCGAATGGCCTCCAACACTCATGTCAGCAGATTTGCGACTTTAATCAGTCCCAGTTACCACACTCTTCTTTGCAGCAGACCGGGCCTGAGGGACGGTCAGCTGTACACAGTCTGGAGTGAGTTCCACGCTCGTACTGGACCCTGTGATGTACAGCCCCCATTGCTCAAGATCGTCCTCGAAGGATGCACACAGGATCTGGCAGTAATGCCTGCCCAGTTTTGGACAAACATGCTGAGCCTGGTCAGGAACGGTTGACTCTCTCTGTGTGGCTGACACAGCGACATACACCATCCCATTTTTGTTCCGCGCGGCATAGAGCTGAAACAGACAGAGAGAGGGCTTCGTATGAGGTTATACATGCACTAGAGTGCGCAATGGGACCCATCCGGAACGTCCCCGCGATCCATGACACTGTTCGACAGCAGTGCCAAGGTGTATTGCGGGGCATCGCTAACGCTGGACTCATGCGTGTGCAAACAAGCGATCTAAAATTGTGTTCAAGTCGCGCTGGGCAAACTACTGAATTAGGCAGGACGCCAGCCCCTCACATCGCCGGTCTGAATTTGCGTACGTGGCGTACAAGGTAAGCATGCGCAGGCCACAAGTCAGTGCAAGAGGCATCATATCTACATTTTGAAGACTTTTGAATTACCTTGTGTGATGTTGTCGGGAGGCAGATTTTGCTTGCAGTGAGTACTCAGGCTCTCCCTGTACCGGATCTGATTTGAATTGGCTGTGCAAGCACCAGCACGGCTTCCCGCACGGATAGAGCACCACAAACGCTGAGAGCTAGAGGCTACATCTGACTACGCCATACTTTCGCTGGCTGTCCTCTAATGTAGACATGCGGCCAGGCACAGCGGTGCAAGGTTGTGCGTGCTTTGGTATCGCGCAGCTGAATACTCCCAACAGCGGTCGCTCTTGGAACAGGGCAGCCAAGTTTCAAACACTGTGGCAGAAAAAGGCCCTCAGCCGTTCCATTAAACTGTGTCGCCATGCCGAGGGGCGAGACCTTCTGACAGCTCGGCAGTTCTCTGACGTTGTGCGTTCACCGTGCTCGTGATGTACTCACTTTGCGACGAGACAGCATCAAAGAGTGTTTGCCATAATACAATGACGGTTCTTGGCTCACAAATAGGAGAGTGATTTCTTGCAGTGCTAGTTTGGCCGTGTACGCCTCGTGCGGTGCACCGCCATGGCGCCAGCTGTGCTCTGCCAAGTGGCAAAGCATGCGTGCGCTGGGCGATTCCGATCTAAGCCCACTTCCTTGCTCCCTTATATCTGCATCCCCTGCACCATATGCGTTTGAATGCAGCTAGTGACGATCAATTTGCGCCTTTTGCGCGCTGGCCTAGCTCGGAAGGGCGAGCATGTGCTCGGTTGTTGCGCCATGTGGAATGGCGTTCCGCATGCGGCAGTCCCTGTGACAGCTATGTTCAAAGTAATGATCTCTCAGCATTGCCATGCCACCCGATGGTCTTGCAATTCAAGTTGCCCGTGGAGCGGCTTCAGTCGCTGACTTGTGTAAAGAGTTCGTGAACGGCGGGAGCTGCCCGCGCGGGCAAGCCTGCAAGTGCGTCCAGACATGCTCCAGTGTGCCGTCAAGCACCACATTTGATCAATGTTTGAGACCAAGCAGCTTTTTTGGTTCGATGAATTCGCAGTGGCACTGCTTGCTTGCGCCCTGTGGTCGCGACTCATTGCCATGCCCTAGGGCACACAAGTGCACACACGCGGTGTGATACAGGTACGTGCACCCACAACCAGAAGATGTTCCAGCTGCACGCTGCCTGTGGCTGTCAGCCCGAAAACAGGAGAAACAGGCAAGAAGCCATATGCTGGGAGATCCACATGCTTTCGATTCCCTGAAGAAGTCACAGCGAGCCGCAGAGCTTGCCAGATGGATTGTGCAGACATACGGGCGTGAGTGGCTGAATGGTGGATCCGGTGCGTCCCAAGACAGGACGCTGCCCTCACTGCGTGGCTTGCCCTAGGACCCATATGTGTGGTCTCGCAGAGCTCGCCAAGCGCATGAGATTGGCGGCATGACACGACGCTCTCCAGGTCCCTGCCCCATCTGGTCATGCCGTTGCAGGTCATCAGTCCTGTCAAGCTAATTAATACTGACTTGCGTTTAGGGCAGCAGACGCGGCCAACGACAAGCACACACCACGAGTTGCGGTGTAGTCTTGAGCTGTGTTACACTGTGATAGATCTAGGACCCAGCAGCGCCGAGGCAACAGAGCACTCAACAGGCAAACAGACAAACCATCACAAGCCCCAAGGCCACTCTCCGCACGAGCAAATGCTAGAACGGACCAGCGCCGGCACAAACACACACACATAAATAACGCAGGAAGCGAGCGCAGCATCGCGCAGTCCACGCACACGCCAAACACACTCAGCACCGGGCCCACCGCGCCCGGCGGGCGCCGATCCGACCACAGCAGTCCAGACGGGCGCGCGCCACAGCCACCGCCGCCGCCCCAAGCCACCTGTCCCAGGGGCCGCAGCCACCGGCGCGAACGCCGCGGTACGAGCCGTGTCTGAGGAGGGGCTGAGGGGAAGGGCGGGGGGAGGAGGGAGGAGGGAAGAGGGAGGAGGAGGGGCGGGGGGGGACCGGGGCGGGGGAAGGGGGAGCCGGCAGGTCGCGATGGGCGGCGGGGGGGGGGGGGGGGGGAGTACACGGTTCCAGTCTTGAGCTGTGCAGGCAAACCGGCGGACGGCATGCACGGCACCCCAGACACGGCCACAGACGTCGGCGCTGTGCACTGCCTGTACCACAGGCGCATGTCTGTGCAGGTGTTCGCGCATATGTGCAGGTGCATGCGCATGTCTGTGCAGGTGTCCTGGATGTTGCGGGTGGCCGTGGGGAGCTCTCATTTGAGTTGCAGCATGTCCACCAAGTGCAGGTGTCCCTCGTGGAGCCTCGGCCATGGGCTGCGTGGAAGCTGAGCAAGCGGCAACGTGGCATCCTCAAAGCCCGAGGCTTGCCATGGAAGCAGGCCTCGCTGACGCAACTGCAGACGCATTTCACGGACGAGCTGCCTGATGCCCTGATGCAGGTGTGCTCGCTGGATCTCGCTGATGCAGCTGATGCACACTACAACCCCCCACGCCCGTGGGATTGAATGTTGAGGCACCAGGCAGGCACTGTTTTGAGTGGGGCTGACCGTTGCATCTCTGTGTCATTGCGATCCACGTGGCACAGGCATGTTGGTGCTGAACCCAAGCACATGGGATTCGGATGCACCATTGCGGCTCTGACACCTCAGAGTCTGTTGCGAGCACATCCCGGTGTCGAATGTGAGAGATCGGTGATCTGCCCACGAGTGTATGCACATGTGCGGGACTGCATGGCCGCTTCACGCATGCAGGTGGTACAGGACTGCTCGCTACTAGTGGGACTGCACCCAGATCAAGCCACTGAGCCGATTCTGCAGCATGCGATGAGGCTGCAGAAGCCTTTCTGTATCGTGCCGTGTTGTGTGTTCCCAGGGCAGCACCCAGACCGCAAGATCCGGCTACCAGACGGCTCCCTGGCTCCAGTATTGACCCATGAGGACCTGGTAGTGTACCTGACACAGGCCGGCGAAGCTGAGACGGCCAGCCTGCCCTTTATGGGCAGGAACGTAGTGGTGTATCGACGTGCAAACCCAGGCCTGCAACCCGATACAGGGGCGGGTTAGATAGATCTGCAGTACGTGGACCCTATGTCTGTGACACTCCATTAATTCACCTGGTGGTGGTGCGGACTGCCTACGCAGCCTGACTGTGTTAGTTGTCGGATTGGCGCAGCAGTGTCAACCGTGCGCACAGGTGAATTCATAGTGCCAAGCTGTGATCTTTGCGTGTGAGAGCTTTCGCAGATAGTTCAAGTGCAAATCGTGAGCAACAGATTGTGACACCGACCTCTGGGCTTTTTGCACGCATGCCGGCCCTATATATATGTCCTGAGTGAACAGCCCGTCCTGCATCACGAACCACCCAGGGAATCAGGGCTACAGGTATCAGACGCACAGCTTCGTCCTCACCGGTACCAGCGGTTTTGCGAATACTGGTCAGGTTGCAGCAATATACGATGCGCGTCCGGTGATCGAGCCAACCAAGCTGCCTGCCCATGCCTCTGCAGCACCGCTCGCGCACGCTCCGTCCCCGCCTTGGCACGCGAAGTACGCGATATCACGCATGCCGGACAGCAACGGCCATGTGCGCATACGCTTGTAGGGACATGGGTGGCCGTATGTGAGCGATGTCCAATATCGGGGGCGTTGACTGTGAGTATTCCTCCAACCAAACCAGGTACGCCTGTGACATTGTTTCAATCTTTGGGCTGTGCGCGGTGTGGCTGGAAATTTGTAAACGAGAGGTCGATTCCGTGCACATGTTCATTGACAAAAGTATTGCTAGTTACAGGGTTCGAACCTGTGCGGCCGAAGCCACAGCAATCCACATTTGTGTCTTGAGTGCTGCCCCTTAGACCACTCGGGCAAACTAGCGGGACCAGTGTTTCACTGGAAGCCACACGGATGCAGGCAGTGCGTTAAATGTTGGATATATTATTGTTGAAAAGTTTTAATGTTCAAAATTGCGAATGAATCCTTCTGCTGGGCAGCAGCTGCGAGGCACACGGTGCTAGATCACTGATGCTCTCACAACGATGACCGAGCAAGGCTCAGTTCAGAGTCCGATTGGTCTGCTGCGTGCGACGAGATACAGTACACTGGGTAGGCACTGATACTGGGTAGGCACTGATACTCGATACAATACATGAAAAGCCAAAATGGCAGATGCACTACTAGTACTTGTACTCTGAACGCAACATCAGGGGTGCAGCTGACTCCTCACGTGAACTTCAATATCACAAGAAGCTGCTGCCAATGCAGGGACCAAGACAGCTGGCAACAGCAGAAGGATCGTGGCTGGACGCGCCTTGGTCTTCACGCCTAGTCCAGCCTGTAAATCTCTGGTCAGGTGGTGCCTGGATTTGCACTCCATGCTGGCCTTCTGCGGAGGCATCCGGGGCTGACGCAGGTGGTGAGGCCTGCCAAGGGCAGGTGCACACCGATGAGCTCCGTGCGCAGTTGCTGTAGAAAGTGTGCATGTAGCAAGTCGCATGTCGACATAATGCCAAGAATCGCTGTGAGAGCTATGGCCTATGTGCCTGCCTTACATTCGTGCTGGGTTCAGCATGTCCCGCTCGCTCATGCGCTTGTGAACAGCGCAGCTCAAGCTCGAGCATGCACATGCTTGCTAGAAAGAATTCTGGAGTTGATGGGCTAACAGGCTGACGGCATCACATCAGAAGAAGTCATGGTCCCTTGCCTAGTGACCCACGGGGTGGGCCTCAATGAGCATGAGGAAGAATCAGACGCAGGAACACATCCTCGTCTAGCAGAACTCCGTACGGTTCTCCGTGGCAGGCAGCTAGCGAGGGTGGGTGTTGCAGGGACGCCGTCGACATGTCCAAGTACTGTTGAAGGTTGTTGCTGGCCTGCGGTGTTGATATGCAATCATATGGAGGAGGCGGCGAGGACCACTCGTGCCGCACTTGCCCATTCTCGATCACCTCCTTGATCATGTGAGACCGGTCGGACGCAAAGTGCTGTAAGAACTGTGATGCATGCACTGCCCTCCACCGCCGCTTCAGCTGTGGTGACTTGCACAAATCTGAGCCAACCAGCAGTGCCCGCTGAGTCCAGAGAACAGCAGGGCATGGGAAGGGAAGCGACGAATCCAAGTCAAATGTCACTGTCTCTCCTTCTGGCGTGCACCCTAATGCAATGACGTGATAGTCCCAGATGACAGGGCCACCAAGCCTGGAATTGCACCAGATTGGCACCTGCAAATGGTATCAGAGCTGCAGAGTGCGTCTACGCCACAATACGTAAGATCTGTATACGCACCGTCCGACTGCTGTTTGACATGAGCACGGCATACAGATCGCCTTCCCATGATTCGTCCAGCTTCTGTAGCATGTAGTACGCCTGCAAGCAGAATCGAATTTCTGGCTGATGACGCCAGACACATACCTACAGGATCAGCACAGTAAATTCGCTGTGACCTTTGCCTGCGTGTGATATGAAGATGGACCGCACGCGTGCAATGGTTGGCACCATCTGCACGTACTGCGCAGTTCACACAGCTCAGGCATTATAGGTGGACACACATTCTCCTCGCAATAGCATGATGTGTACCGAAAGTCGCCTTTGTCCATTTTCTGTGGGGCATCGATTCACGTCGTGCTCACACAATCGGCCTTGCGCCGAGGGGCCAGTATGAGATAGCACATGGACGTGCGAACTAATGACAAATAGGAAAACTGTGTCGATCTGTGAACATCGCTAATGTTGCACTACTCGGTACACATGGTAGTTCGAATTTTGAATACGCTGGCTCTGAACCGTCAAGTATTGGATCAACTGTGCGGCCACAGCACGCTGCGTCATGCGGACATTCTGTCCGGGTCCCCGCTCCCGCGATGACCCGCTACGGTGTGACATCACAAGGGGACCGCTAGTTCAACACGCATGTTCTGTGAGGCGCCTGGTTCGCCAGGCGATCGGCACATATATCTGCCACCCAGCGCTGCGCAGCGTAGCTGTCTTATTGCGCGGCTCCCGCATGTGATCCCTCCCCAGCAGCCGTTCCCAGCTCTCCTTTTGTCGGTGAACGGCCCTGGGGTGTTTTACAAGGCTCAGGAGGGTTTGGCGCTCCTGCTGTGGCTTTTGTGGCTGTGGCTTTGGTGTTATGCCACGGCATGCCAGATCCGCCTTGCAGGGTCCATGCATACGCCGCCGATCCCAACCGTGTGCCCCACGGCGAGCGCTTCGGGACACGGCGGCCCAGGCGTAGGGATCAGGGGTCATGTCCCCCCTCACATGCCGTTGGTGTGCAACGTAGGGTGCCTCGTGTGAGAGGTGCCAGCCGCACCGCCGGCAGCCATGCGGCCTCTCCGCGACCTCTTGGTCAGCGTTACACGGGCGAGGAGCTCATGTGGCCAGAGCTCTGGGCAGCATCTGTGGACATCCAGACCAAATGCTAGTACGTCTCCAACAAGCTTACGCGCAGCTGTGCGGGCAGTACATCGCTGTCATTACGCCTGGAACCAGCACAGCCCCTGCACTGCAGTTCCAGAGGGCCTGCAGCGCCGAAGCTCATAGCTGTAGTATGTACATGACGGAGATCGAAGCAAGTCTCCGACTGGACGGGGCTACTCCACGGGGTTGATGCATGCATACATCCCCTTGGCGATGGTGCGGCGCCGCGTCTCCACCAGCTGAGGCCTCTGCACAGCCACCACCACCGCGTCAAGGCATGGTCGTGCACAGCGGCAGTTGCGTGCGTGCGTGGCACACAACTCGCACGCGGGTGCGGTCACACCCGGCAGCAAGTGGCTCGATCTGAGCCAGTGCGGCGGGCGACTGTATTCAGCACGGCAGGCAGAGCGGGCAGAGACAGGCACGGCAGAGCAGTCTCGCACCCCGCTCGCCAGCACTCATCAGCATCGAGATTGTGGGCACGTTGCGGCCTGCCAGGCGGCAAACGCAAGTGCGAGAGTGGGACATGAAACGGTAGACTGTGCCAGGAAACGCTCCACTGAGTGGCGGACAGCAATGCGGGTGTGAATGACACACTCAGGCTCAGAACAGCTGGGTCACGGGGAACGGGGCGCCTGCAGGCCGTGAGGGTGCAAGAGGCACTCCAATGCCGGGCAGGGAGGCAGAGGCTGGCAGGCAAGGCTGCAAGACGAAGCCAAAACAGGGCCAAACAGGCAGAGGCAGGGAGAGCGGGGGCACCTTGGAGGCGAGGTTGTAGTATTTTAGGTAGCCGTCCCACGGCACGATGCGCAGCTGCGCGACGTCGGCGATCATCTTCTGCACGCGCTGCGCAAACTCCACCGCAGACTCGCCCTCCTGCTGCTGCTGCGGCGGCAGGAAGTACACGTCCGCCACCAGCGCCCACGACGTCAGCAGCTTGAACTGCACGCACCGCCGCACCCTCAGGTTCGCGGTCCTCGCTGCGGTGTCTGGCACGCACCCCCCCTGACACTGCGGCATGTCCACGCTGCGGACTCGACAGCACACCAGCTGTGGAAGGCCGTGTGAAGTGGCGCGTTGGCTGTGGCGCTGATCCTGCTGTCTTGATGCGAATGACGCAGCCGTGGAGTACTCACAGCCCTGATTCTACACTATGGTTTGCAGTGGTGGCCAGGCTGGCGTTGTGCGACGGAGCAAACAGGCCACGCACGCTCACTCGTGCTGGTGGCCCATCCGTACGCAGCAAAACTCCCGCCGCCCTCGCTGCTGCGCCCTATCACCCGCACTGCGGCGCCAGCGCTATCCGCTGTCATGCACTCCGTCCAGACAGCCGTGGTGCAAGTGTGGCCCTCACGACCGTCACGACGTGCCCTCATGGGCCAGTCCTCAGGCATCCCGGCCCATGCATTTCGCTCAGCATACACGGATGGCGCAGCAGCGGGGGGGCCGCTGGCGGCGGCGGAGACTGCGGTCGAGGCGGCGGCAGAGTCGCACCATGTACCAGGAGAAGGGCTGCCTGCGGCTGTTCCAGAAGGCGTCCACGAAGATCTTGTTGTACTTAATGGCGATGGGGCACACGGTCGCGCCGAGGTCAAATGCGCCGCGCTTGAACATCACAGTGTACTCGTTGTTCACACACGTGCCCTCCGGGAACACAAGCAGCGGCGTCGCCGCCGGGTCGCGGATGTGCTCATGCATGCGCTGCGCCACGATCTGCCGGTCTTTCACCTGCATGCGCTCGGCCGTCCCACAGCTGCCTACGCGGACCGTGCGCCCGCCCCACTGGATCTGAGTGGCATTCTGGCAGAGACGGATATGACAAGCACTGCGGCCTGGGGCAAGACGGCGACGCTGTGTGAAGTGTGAAACGCCCTGGACACAGCACGGCATCATCGGCACGATGCATCACAGCGGCCTTCGTCCAGCACGAAAGCAACACTGCGCGCCCGGCCCAGTTGGCGGCCCAGCACGCGCCACCGGCCCAACAAGCCATGACGCGGTCTCCGCGCAGCACACACGTGGTAGTGGGAGGGCCTAGACCCCAGCACGCAGCAGGTGGATCGGTGGGAGCGGACCTCTGTGCGGTGGAACCAGAGACAGCCCAGGCAGCTGAGGACGCGCTTCTGCAGGAATTCCACCCAGCCGGGCTGCAGCTGCATGATGGCAGCAAAGGGCATGTAGGCAGTGAGGATGGTGTAGTCGATCATGGAGGAGTGGTTGGCCACCCAGATGCAGCCCGTGCGCGGCGCCGGCCGCGGCCCGTGGTACTTGACGACCGCGCTCCATGCGGCCATCCACCCTACCGCAATGTACTGCACCAGCGTCCGCTCCCACTGCCGCCGGGTTGGAGTGTCCTGCGGGACATTGCAGCGCTGGTGAGCTGCCGGACAGGTGGCTGGGGTGCATGGCGTGTTCGCAGCTACGACTGGAGTGAGTGCTATGCCGTGGTCACTGCATTGTTTACCGCCCGCATGTGGCAGGCAGGTGGATGCATGACAGATGGCCAGCCGCGGTCCAGGAGGTCAATCGGGATTATTCTAGTTTCGTACTGTGAAATGCGGCGGGGAGTGTGCATTGTTGCCAGTGGGAACTGCCTCCATGCATCAGAGCCGTGGGTAGGGCGGTTCCGTGGTATAGGCTCGGCAGGTGTGAGTGCATATTGTGGGGATAGATTGCACATGCGGACGTGTTGACGCGATGGGAGCGGCTTCGAATGCACGTTTTGTGCTCAGGGACTGGCATCTGCTTCGTGTGGGTCGACGGACGCATGGGCAGCACCTTCATCAGTATCTGGAGAGGGAAGAACATGGCGAAGAAACTGGTCATCACGAGGAAGATGAGGAGCAGCCGCAGCGGGAACATGACGAGATGCCGCACGACAAAGCCGATGCACCAGGCAGGGAAGAGGTACCTGCAATATGTTCTGAGTGAACATGCTTGAACGGGGCACAAGTGTCGAGGCGACTGCGTCCGTGAATGGCATGGCCGCCGGGTCTACCTGGTCTGACTGACATGAGATCACATTCCCCACGTTCTAGGCATGCAATTTGCATGCAGTAATCAAATGCCTGTGCATTTTGAGAGCAAAACAGAGCCTTCCGCCTGGGCTGTGTTGGAAGTCGCAGGTCAACGTGCGGAAGGTGGGGGCGGGACCTGCATGGTGTGACAGATGGTGGGCAGAACGCACCAATTGAAGTTCCAGTTGTCTGGAGGAGCAGAGGTGAAGCACCGGAAGAAGGAGTCATCGATCAGTGCGGTGGCAGCATCACACATGAGGTCCGATGTGTTGAAGAGCTGAGCTCTGCACACACAGGCGTGTCGTCGCTGCTCCACATACATATGGGCAGATGACACAGCATCTGGTATCCAGCAGCTTGCCAAAGATGCGAACGCACAAGGCTTTCTGATCAGCTCCCTCTCGGCGCGTCATCTCTCCCTCCTCATACAGAGTCTGAACAAAAGCAGGCTCCATCATGATGCGATATTGATGTCAATGCACCAGCATCATGAAGAATAGCATGATAGCAGCCCTGGTTGAGTTGAGAGACACATTGGCTTGCAAGCATACCTCTATCCCTGGGTCCACCTTCTCTTCAAACTCGACATCGGGCAGCTGCTTCGGGTTAACACTCCCGGTGCTCCTGCATGGTGCCAATTGCGTCACATATGATACAGTATGGACCGGATTGTGGGGTTCTTGTACAAGCCCAACGGCGCAATCCAGAGGTGCGTGTGCGACGATCGCCATGGATGCGTTGTGGCCTTTCGCGCGGCATCACATGCTGCACACCTGAGCCCCGGGAGCACTGCCTGCGACTCCATGATAGCCAATGGAAGGATCAAAGCGTGGTGCGTGATCGAAAAACGCGAGAACGAGCTCGTATCATTGCTGATACTGTGCCTTGATGTATAGGTGAAGCGGTGCTGCGGGCGATGGTTTATACGACCCTCGAACCTGGACGCAACCGTGCAGTGTATGTGTAAATATGCCTCCAACGTTCCTGCTTTTGCAAATGGAGCCCGGCCGGCTGTAGTTGTGGATAGATCTCCGTCAGACAAGCAGGGCTGTAAATGCCATGCTCGCTATGTTCATGGAATGCATGCATGTACACGTCACAAGCAGCCGACTGACCCGGCAGGGCTGCACCACCATCTTTCCAAAAACAGAAGAAGGAGAAAGCGGGCGGGGGGGAGAGGATCACGCCAGACCCGGACAGTCACCGGCCACCCCTGCCAGTAGGGGCGGGAGAAGGAACTACACTTGAAGGATGCATGGCCCAGATCCGCTTTGGGCTGTACATTTGCTGTGGCCTGGGCCCATGGTGCATATAGCTTTCGTGTAGCATGCCGCTCTATCACGTCTGTCCATCCAGGTGAGTAGGAGCACGGGGGAGAGCGGGGTGTACGCAACATATGGGCACATGTTCACACATTTGCCCCACTTCCTCAGAAGCAGTTATCCTCCCTTTACTAGGAGCCGATGGTGAATCAGTGTCCTCATACGTTCGGGCTTAGACTTATGCTTCCGATCTTGCAGCAGACACATCATCCCACCACGTTGCACAAGTTGTCGTGATGCAATACCAGCTGGAGAGCTGAATGCGGAGCTCCTGCACGACCTTCATTGCATGGAAGCACCTGCAAAGCGTGTATGCTACATCACAATGCATTGCTCAGCATGTAATCTGTATCACGCATGTTGCCGTTAATCAGGAATGCCATGGCATGGACAGCATGTGATGCCCAAGAGAAGTCAAACATGCTGCAAATTATGATCCACCCACCCTTGCAGTACAACAGCACAGTATTCAAGTTACAAAAGATATTGGCAATTGCCACCAAGCATACAGAATTTCGCTTTATTACATTATGATAAATGTACACTCGCCTGAAATAATTCCAAAATTAAAGCAAGAAGATAATTTGCTCTTCACACAACTGCTGGGCTCTTTCAAAAAGATATACAGCAAGCACCTAAGCCAGCCCAACAAATCCAAATAGCCTGAATCGCTTCATTATCTCACCATAATAGACTGGATGTGATCAAGGGTTTGCAGAAATTCTGCCTGCTGCCTCAGAAACCTTGAAGTCGCCTGTAAGATCACGCGGCAGGGCGTCAAGAAGAGGATCCATACACTTCAAACCACCTCCACTCTGCTGAGAGGGAGGACGTGGCTGCAGATATCCAGCTGCGCCAAAATCTCTGCGCTCAACTGATGGGCCTGCAATCCACTCATCACAACCCCAGAAACCGTATTCACCTTCGCTCTGACCCTTTTCAGTACATGTGGTTAGATCTGATGCACCAGATCCAGCTTCCATACGCAAACGATGGCCAGTGGACATGTCAACATTGCCATTGTCATAAGCAGCCCAATCTATCGGCATATCACGGCTGTGCAGACCATGCATTCCGGACTGACCCAGAGCAGAAGACTGCATCTGGTGCTGCACCCCCTGGCCAGAGGAAATCATCATGCTGCCAGATGAGCTGCCAGAATTGTGAGCTGTGAATGGTCCAGAGTATGCATTCATTGACATGCCACTCTCATAGCTTGCCAAAGGACCTGAGTTGTCCATCGAGCACATGCTCTGCAACGGGGGGTTGCTGGGCCAGCTGGCATGGCGCATGCAGTCAGAATTCATGGATCCCTGCATACATATCACCACTCCAAACCCATGCCAGG
>JALKAD010000165.1:139206-149667 GCA_024500015.1 Ulva compressa
TGAGTATTACACCTGGTTTTTGGAACCTGTCAATTCCTGGAGCCTCTAATTTCACTTGGATCACAGTTTCCATGCGCAGGGCGTCATGGTCAGCTCAAGTGGGCGCATATCATTTGGTCGGGCTAGTTGTGGCGAGAGTGCTCCGACAAATTCTGAAGGCGTGCCTCTGGTGCATGGAGATTTGACGTGCAGCAGCATAGATGCTGGATCCATTCACTAGCTGTGCCTTTGCGTAGGTGGCGCATCTGCACATCTGGCCAGCTCTTCGATGGAGGAGGACAGCCCTACTGTGACAAAGCCTGCTTCACATCGGCAAGCTCCAGAGCGGTTGTTGACAGGAGAAATGCTGACACAGGCAGCTTCACACGTGCCGTGTACAGATGGTGTGACAGATGACAAGCGCACAGCGGCAGCGCCTGATGAAACCAGCCACAACACCAGTTGTACTGCAGTCAACTCATGCCCAGAGAAGAGAGCAGGTGTGGTAGCGTGGTACTGATGCACTGTGTTGGCCCATGTGTAGACAGATTTAATATGTGCAGTCCATGTGGTACAGGATTTTGGAGGCGTGCATTTATGCTGATCCCCTGTATGAGTGCGACAAAGCTGAAGGCCATCAAGAAAAGGAATGGTGAGGGATCAAATATTCCCAAACGTGCGTAAGACTGAAGGATAGACACCCATAGAGAAGGGAGTATTTGCTGTGCGGTAACACGTCATGGTGACTCAGTCACTCTACAATGGTGAGCATGCTGAGACGCGGTGTGGTGGTCTGCATGGGGCATCAAAGTGGAGCAAAAATTGGGTAAGGCCACATTAGAGATACGCGAGTAGGCCGCTTGTGCAGCTCATTCTATGATTTAGTTCGTAAACATGGCCGGTGTTACTGCATTGCACACAGACACTGCAGCTCACATAGAATGTGATTCATGCCTTGTGTACACGACAGAAGGACATGAGCAAGCCGAGATCACATGCACCAAAGCATAGGGTTGTGCCTGTGTGCAGATCTGGTCGATCGTATTACATCACTCTGTGCAACCAAGTGCCACGAGGTGGCTTCATCACGATTCTGCGCCGTCTACGGGCTTCTGTTTCAGCATCTTTGACGAGCTCGTCTGGGTGCCGGAACTAAAGCATCTGCCTGTGCGTGTATGTGATGATGTGTCCATCCTGTCTCTCCAGTGATCCCTAGCAAAGCTTGCAAGAATTGTGCATATGACAGCTTTCTGGCTGCACCTGCTCTTGCAGCAAAAACCATGTCTGCCGATGTCCTCCCCATTGGGCCGACAGGTTCAGTCACTGACATTTCGTCCATGAGTTTCACCCACTGTGTGTTGCTCATGCTCATCTGCTCATACTCAGAGTCCTTGAGCAGGTTGCGATGGCGCCCATGATTGCAAAACTTGGCAAAGACTTTTGGCAGACACGGAGACGACGCCCAGCTTTTCGGCACTTTCTGGGGGCCATGGCTGACTGCGATCCTGCAGTCTCGAAGGTACCTGTGCAGCCCCCGTTCAACCCTGTCGTACAGCATTAGGAATTCCTGCAGCGTCATGGTGGCATCATCTACCTTGTGGATGGCTTTGGCCTCCAGCTGGAACACCTCCACAACCTGCATACACAGGTGGGTGTCGCACAGGCATTCAAAGGCCTCTCGCATATGCACAGAGTGTATGACATTGCAGCAGCTCGTTTGCGGGGATGCAGGCATGGCTTATGGGCAGCTGTGAGCAGGTGGAGCTGGTGCAGTGTCTAGTTCGTGCTGCTGACGAGCATCACCTTTTTACTGCTGAAACCGTCAACCTTAAAGGCCCTGAAAGCCTTTGAAAGGTCCTTGAGCTTGGCGGAGCCGGTACCCCGGCGATCGGCTCTCATGAACACCTGTGCACCGCGCTGCGCAGCCCCTCCTGCACTGCTGCCCTTGTAAAGGCCACTGCAATGCTTGAACGAGCGCCGGCCCTGCTTGCTGCTTGCCAGGGATGTCCCTGCCGTGGAAGACCGTGCACGACGCAATCGGCGCACCGAGGGAGCTACGGCATTGCCATGCAGCAGCGGCACCAGCGCCGTCCCTGCCCGATCGTTGTCACAGGCAGCACACTCCGAGCCGGGCGGGCTGTACAACTCAGCAGCATTGTCCATCTCCCGGCCTGCCAGTGAGTTCTCGCAGGTGTCGCCCGTGCTCGGTGCAGTGACCACGACCAAGCAGCGTGGGTTCACACGGGCAGCCCCGAGCAGCAGGTGGGCCTTGTCCTGTTGGCAGCTGACCGACACTCGCAACTCCCTGAGGCCAGTGCACCTCTCCAGCAGCGTCAAGACTGGCTTGGTGCTGGCTGTGTGGAAGACGGCACCCCGGACATCAAGGCATGTAAGCCGCTTGCTCCCTGATGCGGCGGACACCAGGCTTTCCAAGTCAGCCTGCACAAGCCGGGGTTGGTTTTTCCGCAAGTCCAGCTGACGCTGATCAGTAGCTCTTGCTTGGGTGCAGTGACCACGACTGTCGCACAAGCTGTGAAAATGCCCCGGAATTGTGCTAATTGCATGAACGGCGTTGCCATGCTTGAAAGTCACGTTGATTGCTGAAAGTGGAAGGAGAGACGAGGACACCGGCAAGCTATGTAGGAACACTGCTCTGTGATGGTTGTGCGAAAGCATTGGTGTGTGCGCCACAGTGGACATGCACACGATGCTGTTCGATCGAATGTAGCCCGCAGATCAGCAAGGAGGGGCATGCTTGCTTGATAGAGTCCCTGGAAGTCGACCGGTACAGCAGGCAACGGCTGTGACGCCATGGCACACACATTAGAGAACGGTACCAAGCGAGGCGCCAAATAGTGACAGAGGAGAGCGGCGGGCACCAACATACTCACGCTCATGCACACAACAATGAAGTCAGGGACGGCATGGCCCCACTGACATATGTGTTGCTGTTAAAGACGCACCTGTGCTGCTTCTGGGAAATGCTGTGCAATCTCAAGCGTCTTCAAGCGCCCAGATTGGAAGGCTTCCCGCCACCAAGAACCATCCAGCCGAGCTGAATCGCCGGTGTTGTGCGATAGGTACAAAGATGAGATATGGGACTGGCCCGTGGCCTGTGCCAGTTTCTGGATGCCTTTGACAGACAGCATGTTTCCTTCAATGTCCAAAGCATCCATGGACGTGCAGCCAGCTATTAACTTTGCCAGGTCCTCAGCACTAGCGTCAGTCAGGCAATTGTATGCGAGTGACAGCTGGCTCAGGGGTGGCTTTTGCAGTGAGTAAAATGATCGACAAAGTTGAGAAGTTGCTTCGTCACCAATGGAGTTGTTCGCCAGGGTGATTGTGTGGCAGCAGTGCCAGCCGCATAGCATGTTGCTGACCATGGAGCTGGTAATCTTTGAGTTGGACAGATCTGCAGTATTGAGAGCATGACACAGGAAGTTCACCCATGTGCACGTCGGGGAAGACACCGCAAAGACTATTTCATGCAAGTATGAGGGGTTTGGTGAACCGCTTTACGTTTGGTGGCGCCGCATGGCTGCAATGCGTACACGCACAGAGCGTGGCACGCAACGCGACATGCTGCAGTTCAACATGCAGACGACACGGGAGATGAGCCCACCCCGCATATGATCAGCTTAAATTAGCGAAACATACAAGCAGCACTCACCTAGCTGAATTCCTGCCGTATCCATAGCGTGCGGGTCCGATGCGTTTGAATTCTCTGCCGACTTGGAGACAGACAACATTTCGTCCCGCAGAAGTGAAAGCATGATAGAAGCACTTGTAGACCGTACAAACTTGTTGGTTGAATTGTAGTCGACAGAACGAGAATGATTCACGACGCTGCCAGTCCCTCGGCTTGCCAGTTTCACGTGAGTTTCACAAGCGTTCGGGTCACCAAGTCAACCCCAAGCCACGTTTCAAGGTCGCCAACTAGTTGATAATAAGTGATGTGGAGCTGTCTCTGAGGTGTAGTCATCTTGTTGCGCGCTTCGAACGAAACACTGGTTATCTTCGGACTGTAGTGGCCAAAGGTGACACTACGTCGCAGCTGACCGACCGGCGCGCGACGAATTGTCGCCAGCCTAGGCCTCAATTAGGGTCAGCAGCACAGGATGTATACTAGTTCCAGCTGCAGTAGCCGATGTAGATGTCTTCATTCACTTGAGAAGTACCCCAACTGGTGACCGGAGCTTGATTGATGGACATTTCCCGTGTGGTGATTAGCCCTCACTCTGCCCTTCAATGTCACCACACACTGGGGGAAGATCGAGCACAACTGCCATCGTAATGTAGACGCAATTGAGCGTATCTCGCGCGTCTTGGCATGTGACAGTCGGTATATGGACCAGAAGACGCACGATCTCGCACGAGTGATGACATTTTCGTGCATAGATTGCACCGGTGGTGATGTTGCAGCACAATGAAATCCAAGGACAATCAGCCATACACCTTTTACCGCGCACTGAGATTGTTTCCTGAAGAGTTCCATCGCAGTGCTTGCATCGAGTGCGTGCATCGATGGTGCCAGGCACAGAGTCGTTCAGGTGATGGCGCGAGTCACCCCGATGGTGAAGCTGCTGGATGTATATGCTTGTCATGCAACTAGTGGTGTGATCTACACACAGAGTCATCTGAGGCAAGAGAAGTGCCAGAAGATAGTATTAAGTTTTCATGCCAGCAATCGTGTAGTTCCCTGAAGTGCCCAGACGCTGCATCACATATTCCACGGCTTGTTGCCGGGGTTACTGTCAGTACGTACCAGCAGCACATCACTTTGGCTTCATGTGTGTGTCTCAGCTGCTGACTACTATCACAGCATACCGCAACGCTGTTTCTGCATGGGTGATAAATGCACTTCTTTCCGGCGCAACAAAACTGTATTCAGTCACGAGCCCTTGGCAGTCCTGACCATCTGACCAATGGCACAACAGACAGATGAAAGACAAGAGATGCACATCCTCCCAGCTGGCTCCTATGTGAATTATCAGTCGCCTTTGAACTAGATGGTATGCAAGGGATGCCGGTATTCTATCCATCTCTTGTCACGGAACCAATGGTCACTCTTCTCACACGAGTGTGCCCAAGGCACTGATAAAGTAGCCACACATATCCGTGGACGTCTTTCATATGACATTAAAGGTTTCGCAAAATAGAAGCAAACGGCCCTGCAACGGCCCCGACCCTGAATAGTATGGCGCGGCACGTTTCAACACATGTCACTGTGGTGTAAAGCTCAGGCAAGTGCAGCTTGCACGTGTGCACGCACCGCTGCTGAGCTGAACATTTATACGGACATGAACGTTGATGCGGATATGCCGTGGCTGTGTTGCGATCTCATAGTTCGGCTAGGGCGAACAGCGATACGTCCTTCAACGTCCCGCGCCGCCGCGGGCCCCCTTTCACTTCCATGTCCCGTTATGCTGTTACCCCGCCCAAAACTGTGGATGCACGAAGCCAGTGAATCAGCTGCATTAAGCAGTTCTCCCGCAGATGTCCGGCCTCTTTCCCGCTCTTGTGGTACTCAGTCAAAATGGCGCCCGTTCCAGAGTCCCTTCTGAAGAAGCGCCAGCGCGATGAGAAGTGGGCTGCAGACAAGGCCGCTACAGCAGACGCTGCTGGTAAAGCTTCCAAGGCAAAAGGTGATGTGATATTTAAGAAGGCTGAGGCCTATGTGAAGGAGTACCGCGCTCAGGTGTGCGCTTGTGCTGTCATGGCATTTTGCTCTGTCTCTGCGCACGAACCGTCCTTCCGGTCAAGCAGCAGCAACATTACTCCAAAACATCAGCGGGTGTGGAGCAGCGTTTGGAGTGGCTCAAGCCCAGCAGCCGCTTCGATCGGTTGTCGTCGACGCACCAACTGTCCCTGCGTTGCGCAGGAGGCGGATCTCATTCGCCTGAAGCGGGAGGCAAAGAAGAGCGGGGGCTTCTATGTGGAACCAGAGGCAAAGCTGGTATTTGTGGTCCGCATTCGGGGTATCAATGATATGCACCCCAAGACTCGCAAGATCTTGCAGCTGCTGAGGCTCCGTCAGATCAACAATGGCGTGTTCCTCAAGGTCAACAAGGCCACGATGAACATGCTCAGGCGTGTGGAACCGTACATTGCGTACGGCTACCCGAACCTGAAGTCAGTACGTGAGTTGATCTACAAACGCGGGTTTGGCAAGGTCGGCAAGGACATTCTGCCGCTAACAGACAACACATTGGTTGAGGTATGTTGACACCTTTCTTGATCTCATTGCGGGTTTCTCCTCGGTGTCCAGACTGGGTCACTCTGACGTGCTATCATATATATCAGCCAAAGCATAACGCAGCATGCATGCCATGGCGTCTTGCCGTGCTCACATGGACTGAGCGCACAGCCCATTGAGCGTTCAGGGGTTCGCATTTGTTCGTCTAGCTTTCATAAGGTGGCACTATGCCATAGCGCAAAGTTCAGTTTCTCTTGGCACTATATGTGTCAATCGGCATCTGCTGACATGCAGCACCAAGTTCACGTGCGTGTGTCCTGCAGAACGCTCTGGGAGCACACAACATCATCTGCATGGAGGATCTCATCCATGAGATCTACACAGTGGGCCCCGGTTTCAAGCAGGCAAACAACTTCTTGCATCCCTTCCAACTTTCATGCGCAACGGGTGCGTTCCTCGCTGGTCTCTAGCAAGTGTCACTGGACCCTTCCACTTGGTGTTCTAGACAACGTGCTATTATCACAGCCTGACCGGTTTGTCGTTCATAGCAGCGAAACATGTGATACCTGCAGGTGGCATGGACATGAAGCGCAGGCATTACATCGAGGGTGGCCAGTGCGGCAACCGTGAAGAGCAGATCAATGGCCTGATCCGGGCAATGAACTAGTTTCATACGCTTGGTTTCATGCGTGACACGCATGGCAGCTTCTGCACTGATATGTAAGATGTGCCTCCTGTGTCTCATTCAGATGTGCCTGTGTTGCGTCAGGCAGGCCTGCCTCATGCCAGATGGCCATGAGTCGAAGAGCATGGCCAGGCCCTGCAGGCGCGACTTGTCTCAGGCAGCGAGCCGTGTGTGCCGTACGGACGCAAAAACCCATAAGCATTGTTGGTTTGGTTATCGTCCACGTTTTGTTCCGCGGTAAATCGTTGAACCAGTCAACTGCGAGTAGTGGTGTCGCGTTTGAACACTTCGCATATCAATGTGATTGGGCGTTCGGTTTTGGAGCATCGTACCTGTGGCGGAACGCTGCATCCTTCGCTAACTAATCGCATCTGTTCTGGAACGTTGCGGTGCCATGTGGCCACTCGAGCCATTTGTTGCATGGCTGCCTGTGCCACGTTGCATGGCGGACCGCATGCTTGGCGGTTGCACCGGCTGGGCCACACAGACACCCACAGCAACGTGAGCACCGCGCATGACCGAGCAAGTCGTTCACACGATGTTGTACATGTATGTAACGTAGCGCATAGTCTTTCAGAAATACCCTTTCTACGGCACGACGTACGTACTCTTTTAGATCATGCGATCGTCTTGAATACATTGTGCGTTGCACTGGCTGATTGTCCGACACATCGTCCACACAGAACAGCCTCGGGAAATAAACTCCGAAACTTCTATCGACACAACATGTCATTGATGCTACGGGCATTCTCTCTGCGCTTCGCAACAGGCGTCGGCGCTCTGGGGACATTCGCTGCTGTTGCATCGGTATGCCTCGCAAACTTCCGCAGGATCTCCTCAGCAGCCACACACACGGCTGCACGCTCGCGTTCCACCCTGCAACCAAACAGATGATATCGTACACCGAATCAGTATGGGTGTGGTGCACCACCGCTCTGGGGCAGATTTGTGCCCAAGAGCTGTGTGGCTGGCACTGATCTCTGTCACTGCATGTGCTGCTTTGTTCAGGCGGATAGTCAGCCTCAGGCACTTGACCCGAAAGAATGGAAGAAATGCAAGCTGCTTTCTACAGAGAAGGTCAACCATGACTCTGTGAAGCTCCGATTTGGCTTCGGTGATAGTCATGCAGTCTCTGGACTCACCACGGCCAGCTGCCTCCTTCTGCGAGCTCCCATCGGCAGTCAGAAGGACGATGGGACAAGAGCAAACGTGATGCGCCCATACACTCCAATCTCTGATGCTGAGACCAAGTGTGTGCCCAGGCTCGAAAATCCAGTTCCAACGTGCTTGAATGGTCACACACTGGCGCTGGTCAGCATGTTCTGTCACACTCTGCCACATGCATCTGGCACTTGATGGCACACATATGCTTTGTCCGCGTCTTTTAATGCAGATGACATACGCAAGCGTGTGTGCAGGGGTCACTTTGATCTGCTGGTGAAAGTTTATGAGCAAGGCAAGATGTCGAAGCATGTTGGTGACATGAAGGTAGGCGACGATATTGAAGTGAAGGGGCCCATTCAGAAGCTGCCATACACAGCAAACATGAAGAAGCGCGTCGGCATGATTGCAGGTTGGATGCCTGACGCAGATCCAGCTCAGCTTAATGATGTTTGTCTCTAGGAGAGGCCACGCTTGACCTCACCAGTGTTTTGTAGGAGGCACCGGGATTACGCCCATGTACCAAGTCGTGGACGACATTTTGAGCAACTCGAACGACAAGACCGAAGTCAACTTGATCTATGCAAACAAGACAACAGGCGACATACTGCTCAAAGACACGCTGGACAGCCTTGCTGCCAAGCATCCAAACTTCAAGGTGCATTACGTTGTAGAAAAGCCCGGGACCCTGAAAGGCCTGTTCTGGAGCGGCAGCACTGGATACGTGACCGAAGACATTATAAAAAAACACTGCCCAGGCCCAAGTGATGAAAATTTGGTGCTCGTCTGTGGTCCGCCCCCTATGATGAATGCGATCAGTGGCGACAAGGCACCTGACAAATCGCAAGGCGAGCTGTCAGGTGTTCTTGCAAAGATGGGATACACATCTGACCAAGTTTACAAGTTTTAGGCGTTCAAGGCATTGCTCAGCCATGGTCCGATGTAAATTTGAGCACTGCTGCCGAATGACTCTTTGGGCACGATGCACTGACTCCACAGCAG
This sequence comes from Ulva compressa, assembly GCA_024500015.1. Taxonomy (NCBI): domain Eukaryota; kingdom Viridiplantae; phylum Chlorophyta; class Ulvophyceae; order Ulvales; family Ulvaceae; genus Ulva; species Ulva compressa. The sequence goes on from JALKAD010000165.1 coordinate 148,230, forward strand.
TCTGATCCACATGTGAGGGAGCAAGCTGGTCAATCACACGGTCCGTACTGCCTAGTCACACTGATGGTGGCTCAACACTAATGATATATGTGCAAGAAAATCATCGATTACATCACAGACGTCTCGCTCGAAAAGCGACATGCCCGGACACCAGCACATGCATCGCCTGTGTCAGCAGGTCGTCACCTGAGTGCCTACATCAATTGGCCAACCTTGGGCCGTCCACTACCAGTGCTAGCTGTGGATCCTACTAATGAAATGTTTCAGAACATTGGGCTCGCCCGTGCCGGTTCGTTCTTGCCCTTGAGCAACCCAGCCAGCCGTTCTGCAGCCACGGAGAAGACCGGCGGCCGGCCGTTGACGCCGTCCCGCGTCCGCTGCACGCCCATGACCAGGTCTGTCAAACCCACAAACTCCCCGCTGCGGCGCGCAGTAAGCAGCGCCCCCTCGTTCACAACGTTGAACAGTTCTGCCCCCGAAAAGCCAGGGGTGATTGCCGCCAGGTGGCCGACCGCGAGCTCCTTCGATTCATCGTCCTCCATGGGCACGCCGCGCAGGTGCACGCGCAGGATGGACTGCCGGCCCGCCTCATCGGGCAGCGGCACGACGATTCGCCGGGAGATGCGGCCGGGCCGTAACAACGCCTGGTCAAGCACCTCGGGCCGGTTGGTGGCCGCCAATAGCAGAATCTGCAGTGCAAAGAGCTGCAAGTCAGCCAGTGGACCTGAAGCGTGATCAGGCGGGGGGCGGCGAGCTGATACACGAAGCCAACACAGCACAGTGTGCACTGCTGTGCATACGCTTCCTGGCCTGTTCCGGGATGCTTGGGGCCCCTGCGAAATACAGCAACTGGCAACTGCTGCGCGCATGCAAAGTTGTATGCATATTGCCGACGCCCCCGGAAGTACCCCCTATCTTCAACTACTGCAATCCCCATTCTGCCCACAAACTTCCACACATACTGCAATGACCCTGCCCTACATGACCCTGATTCACTAGCGTCAGTCTGCAACACAGCATGCTCTGTGCAAGTGACGATTTCTGCTGCTTGCGAGTGCGGAATCTCACGACATGCCACATGAAATGGGTAAATCCCCACCAAATCCAGACAAACTACCAGGTACATTGCGGATGTAAATCACTGCATGTGAGAACCCAGCAACATGGCCACTGATGTCAAGCACAGCAGCAGGGACGCACCGAAGGACGCTTTTCAAAGCCATCTAGCTCTGTCAGGAGCTGATTCAGCGTCTGGTCCCGCTCATCGTTGACCCCCAGGCCACGTTTGCCACCCACGGCGTCCAGCTCGTCAATGAAAACGACTGCTGGTGACGCCTTGCGGGCTTGGGCAAACAGTTCACGGATGCGAGCCGCACCTCGGCCCACAAACATCTCCACAAATTCTGATGCAGAGACGGCAAAAAAAGGGACGCCCGCC
>JALKAD010000165.1:168636-179420 GCA_024500015.1 Ulva compressa
CATGGGCGCACCTCTACAGGGATTCCTGACACGCTGCTCTGAACGAAGCGTTGGGCACCGGGGTTTCCGTCGGAGAGAATCGGACGCAGAGCCGTTGCGGCCAGAGCCGACGCGCGCCGCAGCATAATTACACCGGTAGACCAGCGATGAAGCCTTGTGTCCGTGTCAGCACTGCATCGGCAATGAGCGGGTTGTGGTTTTCCAGATTCATGCAGAGAACAGGCCTCCTACATCACGACCGAAACAGCGCCTGGTGTACCCCACATGTAAGCAAAGCGAGACTAAATCATACCGTAAGAAGGCTAAGGTTCGCGAACTGTGCCGCAAAGTTGATGTTGCACTGTTCGTGACGGTAGTCTTGATCCGGGCGTCTCGTCAGCTGTAAGCGATCTCGCAATGCGCAGCAAAGCTCTCTTGCGAGCATGCCCCTCAATCCATGCAAGATAGTCTTACGTTCAGTAGCGGCTGGTATGGCCAGCGTATCTTACTGCATGCCTGGTTGCGGTCTGTCTCAGCACGAAATTTTGGACATGAGGGAGCGCATGCATGGACCTGCCGTTGACCACCACTCCACGGTGCACCACACATGTGATCACATGTGATCACACGCGCCTTTCACCGCGGTATTGCAGCGGTGTGTCACCAGCAGCGGTGTGTCCATGTGAACCTTGACACTTTTGCTGCAGCAGGCCGAAAACAGCATCGGTGCTTTGCGCTGTACATCCTGACGCACTGTGCACATGTACGGGCCAGCAGCGGCGCATTTAGTAAGCCAAGCAGAAGGAATTGGCGGCGACAACCCCCTCCGGTCGCACCAATGACCGCTCACATTCCAACATCACTGCAGCCAAAAAGTCCCAAAGCAGTTGTGATGAGCACCGAATCCTTGTACCACGCCGCCCCGGGCCATGCCATCAGTGATGGGCGGCCCGTCATTGACAAGCGGCCTTCACCGGCGTGCCAGGTGGACGGCCGATGCAGGATCTGCACACGCTGCAGCTACAACCCACCATGCATGCAGCACGATGACAATGTGTACGGCGCGCCTGTTTTTGAATGCTGGGGACGAGCTCACAGCACACTGGCCGGCGTGTGGAGCTTTGCGCATGCATGTGAGAGCGGTTCAGTGCATGGGAACAGCACTTGGGCGACCCCGGCCTTAACCAAGCAATATGATAGCGTGAAGGGAAAGTTCGAAGCACGTGCGGCCCGTGACGGTGGGAGCAGAGCGAAGCAGAGCGGTCTCGTCTGTACAAGGGGTGGCGCTTAATTGGCTCTTAACGCGGCCGAGCGCCACGCTCTTAACGCGGCCGAGCATGCGGCCAGGCTGTCGCAGGTCTGCATGGGGACATGCCAGATTGAGCACACACCGGCAGGCCAGCCTGAGGTACCAAAGCTCTGTAGAAGACGCCAATGCATTGTGATACTACACAACATCAGTGGCAGAATTGCGTGCATGCGCGGTCTTGCTGGTCCGGAGCAGGTCTCCAACCACCTTGAATGCGGAGGGTGCTGGGTGCCCACACATATAGTTGCCGCGCATATGACAGTTCGCACACGACGGAGGCGATTTCGCTGGTTGCCCATATCACAGTGCAGGGCCCAAGTTGCGCTACTACCCCTACATCAAGCTGCTCAAGCAGTACTAGTACTGCTAGTAGCGCTGCAGCTGCATGGACGCTCTAGCCGCTGAAGTGTGAGCGTTTATGATGACTCATTGATGAGACATCGCCGCATCCATGATGTGACCATGCGCCACAGGCAGGAGGACGGCACACACCCGTTCTGATTGCTCCCTGCACAGTTACCTGTGGTAGCCTCCTGTGGTCTTGCCTGGCTGTACTCGCCCGCCCGGTCTCGGTGAACCGCCACGCTACCCTTAAGCTGGCCAACTCTGCCTGATTCATGCATTCCATAACATGTCACAAATGCGTGCATATGCGTCTCCTGAGCCATCCGCACATGCAGCAGTCCCTCGCGCCAACGGGCCACGCCCCCGACCCCACCGGCAACTACCACGCGGGTAAACTGCAGACTATTCGACGCAGTATCACACAGATGTGCGGCTCCACGAAGGCGCACCGCATACCGGCGCGTCCATAGCCTAGGCGCCACGTTTGCGGACATACCCGCGATGCAGGATTCTGCCATACCCCCTGTCCACGCCCCGCGGCCGTGGACAGTCATCGCGCGCTGACCATGCGTGGTGTGCACGCTGCGGCGGGTGCTCGCTCCTCGCATCATGTGGCGACCATTTGCGTGCGCCCTCGCGCACGGTTGCACATGAATGGTTCCTGTTGGACTCTTGCCACGTTGATATTTTGTTCCCCCTCGCCGATGTACTCCTGAGCGCAGCGTTTGATGCGGACGTGACATGTGCATCGCAGAAGACCGGCCTACTGCCCTTCCGACGGGCGGAGGTGCGGACCTTGCAGCGGACCCTGCAGCGTGGACCCTGCAGCGCTGAAGACGAGCCGGGGCACAATTGGATGCCACCCACAAATGGATGCCAGCCTTGACATGCGTTCACCTGACGGCCGCGGCGGAGAGCAGTGGCATCCGGACTCGGGTGTCCCCCTGCATGCTCTGTGGCCTGTCTCCACTCTGTGGCCAACTGTGGCCTGTCTCCACTCCTTCGGCGGACATGGACGCGGTTCCGATGGGGGCCACTTCCAAGGTGATGGCCGATATTCGTCGATCCGCGCTGTCGGCTTCGTGAATCAAGAAGCGCGGCATTTCGAACGAGGTCCTCCTTCCTGAACTTAACAAGCATGGCTCTGCGGGCCAATTTCGCGTTGCACATGCTCGTCAGCTTGCTCGCGACCGCGTTTCTGATACTGCGGCCGCTTCCGTTCGCATGCATGAACCCCTCTCTATCCTGTTCGCCGCCAGTCTCCCGGCCGGGCTGTCTCCAGACTACATGTGCATGGCAGTTCGGGCATCAATGCCTGCACGGGACGCGTGGCTGCGGCGGGCGGCCGCCTTGTATGTGCTGGCGTCCGACCACCTCACGCTCCGCGGGAACCTCCGCCACTCGGTCTCCGCGGTCCACGGGTCCGGGGAGACCTCCGCCACTCGGATCGGCAGTGCGTCTCCGAGAGTCAGGCCTGAGGGCTTAGCAATGTGGACATCAGGGCGGGCGTTGCGTTGTGGGTGCGCAGGCACAGCAGTGTTGGCGCTACAACCGCCGACATGGCTGCCTTAGGAAACGCCCCCGGCCACGCCCTGCCTCTCGCAGCCCCCTCGAACGCGGACTCTATCTCCCTGGAGTGGGTGTCGCGCACTCCGTACACGCGGTCGCGGTCCGAGCTTGTCCTCCTCCTCATGGCGTTGCATGGCGTTGCATGGCGTTGCGGTCTTCCCACCTGCCAGGTGACTATGCGGTGTTGTGTCGTGCTGCACGCCACCCCATGTGTGAGTTCTGTGCGAGCGTGCGGTGTATGACGCACACTCTGACCTGCGCGGTGATGACCCTCGGGCGCCCAGGTGGCTGCACATTGAGCACCTACTGTTGTTCTGCCCCTGTCTTTGCTCTGCGGCAGGTTTGCGAGGGATTGCCTGGCTCCGGGCTGACCTGTTACGTGCAGTTGCGGGCGATGTTGCTGCGCGTGCCGTCATCTGTCAGGCTTTCCCGAGTGACCCGGACTGTGAGCTCGCTGCTGCGCTGTGCATGCTGCGCTGTGCATGCTGCCCTTCCTTCTCGACCCTTCGGCTGCCCGGCCGGCCTCCGTTCCCCGTGCTGTCCGTGCCGTGTGTACCCATCTGGTGGCTGTGTCTGTGATGGGGATGGCTTCGCGGGTCTCTGCTCTCTGCGTGTCGGAGCCGGAGGCTGTGGGTGCCGGTATTGCTGCCTCAATTAACGGGTGCCAGTTGCGTGCTTTGGTGTCGGGGGGGGGGGGGGTGTGTTCGCGGTGGTGCGTGTTGTACATTTTCCAACCCTGTTCGCAGAGGTGCTGTGGCCGATGCCCGATTGGGTTTGGCGTGATGCTCGATCTTTTTGTGTTCGTGCTTTTTTTACGGTGTGACTGAACTAGTCGTATGCATTCGCTGTCCTGCTTTGTACGCTTGTACAGTTGCGCTTGCTTGATCAGGTTTCCAGAAATCTATTTGCTGCTCTGCCACATTGTGCAGTATGCCCATATCTATCTTTTCAGTATTCCAGTTCTCTCTCCCACTGCGTGCTGCCATGTGCGCAAATTCCCAGCTGTGCCCACAAAAGGCTATAGCAGCTGTTCCCGCCTAGCACCCAATTCTTGCGAGCGGGCGTCCCTGGCGCTTGCAAGGCGGCTGCTTGATCCGTCAACATTCTGTCTGGCAGATGGTGGCATTTAGTGTGCCGCGCTGATGCCCCTTACCACACATGTTCGGAACCTACCGAGCGCCGCCAAGCTTGAGGTTCCAAAGGTTCCCGTATTAAACAAGCTTGTAGCAGACCACACAAGAAGGCAGGTGAAATATGAAACCATTGCTTCTATCGCGATGGTGGCCGGAGCGTCATGCCGTAGCAACCAACATACATGTGCGCCACACATGCTGATCAGTGCGCCGTGCGTCGACGTGTCGACGTGTCGACGTCGTACCGGTATACCGCGGTATGCTTGCCACCGACCCCCGGTTCCTCGAATGAGTGACTGGACTCACGCATGCACGGCATGAGTACAACATGCTTGCTCGAAAGGCCTTCAGCAAGAACAGCACAAGAATAGAAACGTGAGAAGAGGGGCTATTGTTTGCAGTTGGTACGTGCGGTATGAGATGTCTCGATGTGTGCGCTGCTGAATGCATCGTGTGTTTGTCTCGTCAGGACTCGTGCGTGAAGGGAGGTGAATTGCCCAACGTTGAAGGGTAAATTGATCGTGAATAAGTGCTTGGATGGAGGCTCCAATGTGCCCGGCCTTCAAGGTCACGCGGGACGACATGAAGGAGCAGTCGTTCATTGCGTTCGTGAAGGATACCTTTCGACGACACCCGAACCTTCCTGCGTTCAAAATTGTTCCTCCGACGGGATGGAATCCAACGCAGAAAGATGCGGAACTGGACGGCATGGTGATCGGTACTCCCATCCAGCAGCTGGTACGCATGCTCTACTGACTCATCGTGCATGTTCTGGGACCGCGAAATACTCGTAGAGCATAGTTGGAATGCAGGCATTTGGAAAGACAGGCTCGTATCGTTGCGTGCTGGTTGAACAAAAGGTACGTTGCAGCTATCTGAGCATTCTGGTGTACGTATGCACGATCATTCCCCGCCTGTGCATAGCTTTGGTTATTTATCTACCTTGTTTTGCTTGACATCAAATTCAGTGGCGATTATAGTGTGTATAGCAGTCTCTGTCTTGTCTCACTTAGCGCTGTGACCAGCGTGAGCTGTACAGGCTCTAACCGTACAAGAGTTTCGGGAGCTTGCAACAGCTGAAGATCGGCTTCCACCAAAAAAATGTGCGTTACTTGGTCTGTTGCAGCATCGCGGCGTCGTCACCTTGTGGCGATGATCACAGGAATGGCAGGGATCGGGCTTCGATCTAGCCGTCGCCACCAGGGCATCATACAGCATGCTACTGTGAATCTACGAGTATGTGTTTCTTAGATTCGGGATTGCGGGCAGTTGGAGGACAAAAAGGCGTGCACGTTGACGCTGCGAACTACATCCACGTAGCGAAGGCACAGTCTTGCGTTCGCTTCGCTCCATGCGCAGTTTGTAGTCTGTTTTGACGAAACAGACGATGCGCATGCGTCCCACTGGAAACGCCTCGAACTACCTGTCCGGCCGGGATCGCACGGCGCCGCAGAGGGAACGCTACAACCTGTTTTTTCAAGCAACACTGTTGATGACGATTTGGACAAGCACAATGGCACCATGAAATGTCAATGCATCCTAACGAGCATTCATTAAGTGATCACCTCTTGACAGCGTCACGTATGTCGCCGTGCAGGTAGGGCTGACGTCAAAGAAATGGAACGCAGTTTCTGGAAGTCTGTAACCATAAATCCGCCATTATACGGGGCAGATACCCCCATCTCTTTGTTCAAACAAAACTGCAACGGCTGGGGATTGGGTGACATTGCTGACCTTTTGAAAGAGAAGAATGTGCCAGATATTCCAGGGGTGACTACTCCCATGACATACTTTGGAATGTGGAAGGTATGCGATGCTGTTGCCTGAACAGCTCTGCCTTGCACTGCACACCAACAACGCCAGTATGGCATCATCTGTGAGTGGATATTACCTTGTAGTAATGGTAACGACTGACGAGCGGAGCTGTGGTTCTGCAGAGTTTCTTTGCCTGGCATGTTGAAGACGCTGACCTCTACTCTGTCAATTTCCTGCATTTGGGCGCTCCAAAGGTCTGGTACTGTGTGTCCCCGGAGCACAAAGCCAAGTTCGAGCGTCTGGCTGGTGCGTTACACCCAGACCAGCTCCAACAGTGCAAAGGATTCCTACGGCACAAGGACATCCTTATCTCTCCCACGCTTTTGCGGCAGTATGGCGTACAGTATAAAATGGTGTGCATCATCTGCTCTGGCTGTTGCGTGTGCCATCCTACACTCTATCTGGTGCTCATAATGCTTTTCCCCCTTGCTGCCTGTTGTGAAAGTTTCACCCACCATTTGCCTGCAGTGCAAGCAAGAACCGGGCGAGTTTGTGGTGCTCAATGCAGCAGCGTATCATTCTGGATTTAACTGCGGTTTCAACACAGCCGAGGCCGTCAACTTTGCTACAGAAGACTGGATAGAGGTGTGCAATGACATGCAAGCGTGTCCGACTCGATTCACTTGCTGCACGAACAAACAACACCTTTCTGCCTGATACGAACATTTTTTTGTCCTGTGCCTCTCACCGATTGTAACTGCAGAGAGTGATGTGCTTGCGTGACCCTGTGTATCTCGTGCAGGCTGGCCGGCAAGCAATCCCTTGCACTTGTCGAGCATTGAATGATAGAGTCAACATTGACATGGGCATGTTTGATGACAGTGCTATGTCCATTAACACTTCATCGGAGCTGACGGACGCCGAGGTGGAGGCGAGTTCGGCGGAAGATGAGGATGCAGAGGAAAGCCAGGAGGCTGCGTCGACACAGGAGCGGTCAGCGGAGCAGCCGCAGCGAGAATCTCCCGCTAGCAAACGCGCAAGAGAGTTGACACCCCAAGGAACTAGTAAGGCTCAAAGAGCGCAAAATCGCACGTGTCAAGCGAGAACGGGGAGACAATCGTCTACGTCGCGTGCAGCTGCAAAGCCGTTGCGCGCTGCGGCCGTGAAGCTGAGCGCCGCTCGGAAAATGCATGGCAAAAACGAGGCAGTTCTGGCCGAGTTGGGGAAGCTACCCAAACCTTGCGCCATCGTGTACGGAGACGCGACAGATGCGCTTGACAAGCAATTTGATCTTGTCGTCCCGTTGGACAAACCGGCCTCTGCTAAAACCAAGGTGATGCTTCAGACGTTAAAGCAGGGGCGGGACGGTCTGTACAGACCATGCAGCGATGTGTTTGAGGAGCGATCAAGCAGCCTCATAGCAATCCGAACGCAGCTTGTTGATCCGGCAAGTCGAAAACCAGGGTTCAAACTGTTGACGCTTAAATCTCGGATTTTGGGGACTGAGCTTGTGGGATGAATAGTACGTATGAAACATATGATTCGGTTGTGCTTTCTCTACGTCTGATTTGTACACTTACAGTCATGTTTCAGTGTAAAACTTGCTACCTGATAAAATCCATCACATTCCCCCTCCTGAATGCTGTTTCAATTGATGGTCATGCGTTTTGATTACTGTCCCTCAACTTTGACACCTGTCCGGCGAGCATGTTCTGCATTCACACATACTCGAGGCCATGGCCTGGTCATGCATCTCTGCTCGTCTTGCGTTAATGAAATGCACCAATGACAGTGCGACCTGACTCTGGCTGCCAGCAAGTGGTATTGTGCCAGAGCTTGGCTATGGTCCTGTATTGCACGAGATCGGCACAGGAGCCCAACTGCGAGGGCAACTACAAGCAAGCTAGGAACGAATCCGAGCACTGCGGCCAGCAACAAGCAGCAGGGTGCTGGCGAGATCAAGTACTAGTAGACTTGATTAGCGTGCTCACGGGGCTCATCGTTACATTCTCCTGCGTTGATTGGCCAGCAACTGTTTGCGTGCACGCATAAGGTCAGGCTGCAACTGTGCTGCAGCAGCATCAGCTCGATGTGCACTCCCTCGTCTTGAAAACTGGAACACTCCGAAGGTGATCATGCAGATCAGCATCAGTGGCCGCGCCCACCTGATCCAGTCAAACGGATTCGAGGTGGGCTGCACTGGGGTGGGATGGTGGTATAGCGCAACCATGTTATCCCCAAGCTGCACAAGGGCGTGGCCGTCTGCATCCACACTGACTGCAGCGCTGCCACTCAGCGGCGGTTGCGCAGAGACACCAAAACTCCTGCACAGTGGCCCCACACTCTGCATAGCTGCAACGCTCAAGCGCACACAGCACATACCGAAACGAGCCTCACGCTTTGGTGCACTTGCAAGAGCTGCGATTGAATCCGCACGCATCTGCCAGTGTGCATGTGGCCGCTGCCGCTGCAATGTGGGAGCTAGCAGCGACACAAGTAGGTGCATGTGTAGGGCTACAGAATGATGCATCGGTCAGGCTGACGGAAACAAAAACTGCCCACAGCCTCAGCACGACTTCGCAAACAGGGGTGGCGTGGCCCATACCTGGACAACTGAACCAAGTCCACCTGCAGTGTGCTTCGCTGCCGGTCCTTTGCAGTGCTGGACGTGTTCAACAGATACAGCCGCCCACTGTCTGTCGTCACTGCGCTGCTCCACAGCACAGCCATGTGGGGAGTGGCCACTGGTGTGCGCACCTCCCGCCGCAGACGCACCCTGCACGCCGAGATGCGATTCTGGCCGGCGAGGGCCAGCCCGACCAGCTCCCCAGCGTCGGACACGCCGTACGCGCGCGCCGGCCGCTGCAGGTCAGGCGCCGCAGCGACGAGGCGTGTCTCGTTCAGCCCCGTGCAGGTGAGCGGCCGTACGGTGGCGTTCACGCTGTGGAGCATCACGTACGAGAACCCCCGCTCCGTCAGCAGCCGCACCTGCGGGCACACTTGCGCTCGGCAAACCGTGATGTAAATTGGCCTGCAGCGCCTGTACTTACCCCCACGCTGGCGCCATGTGCTTAAACCGTCTGCCAGAGACCAGCCACAGCAAGCGCAGCGGTGTGGACCGATCGGTACACAGCTGGGTGGCCAGAAGTACGGCCCACCGTCTGACGTCACGGACAGCAGTCATTGCGGTGGCCTTACCCACTGCTCACCTCCAATGAGCTCGCTCGCAGCATGCAGTGGTGTCTGTTCGAGCTACCAGCATGCGCATGCGATTGACATGGCGGTGCTGCATCGCCCACAGGCATACGCGGCTTGCAATGGTGGAGCTGGCTGCGGCGCTGCACCTGTCGTTGCTCCAGCTGCACATGGTGCACGGCTGACGTGGCCCTCGCAGTGACTGGCGGCTGGCCCTTGTCCCGAAGCATGAGCACCACGTTGTCCTCCGTGACTGCCACCGCGGCCAGCTTGCGCTGCTTGGGGTACACCTTGCCGAGCGTGATGAGCTTGATGGATGCCTCAGGCTCGTGTGCCGTGGCGTTGGGGCAGTAGGAGGTGGCTGGCAGCTGGCGCATGCTGATGGCAGCTTGTGAGCGTGTGCTGGCTGGGTGCTCCAGCAGATGCCAGCGCACACAGCCATCGGCGTGGCCTGTGACCACGTGCGTCGCGTTGGACCTGAGCAACTGCCACAACATAGCACGCTGCCACATGGCAAAAAGCAAGAGGATGCACAATGACGTTGAGTTGCAATGCACAGTCCGCATGGCATGCAACACCAGCACACAAACGCTGTCAGCATGGTATTCCCGGGTCTGTATGTATGTACTCTTACATCGAGTGTATGAATTTAGGCAGGACACAGTTGTCACACTGCCCAGAGCACTCGCAGTGCTCGCGGCACCGCCACACTGCTCACAGGAATGCGTCTACATGCCTGATAGCAAACACGAGTATGTGCGCATTTCTGGACATACAGCCAGTGGATCTTTCAGCCAGATTATGCACATACTGTGAGAGGTTCATTTTATGTCACAGCAATTAGTATCATCTGAGGAATATCGCTGTGTGCTCCGCCGGTGCATAGACGAGAATGTTGCGCCGTCTGTGTGGGCATGTGCCCAGGACGCGTGGATGTGGGGTGGCCGGCCACACCTGTGTTTACCTTCTGCAATTGCTGTGATCGGTGATGCAGCTTCTGTCTGGTGCTCCAGGAGTATGCTGCCGGCCGGAGAGAACAGGTGAAGCATCCCATTGACATCGCCCACGTAGAAGTGTCGTGGCAGCCCGCCGGCTGGATGCTCACTGGGCAAGTGAATTGCACTCACAGGGGCTGGTGTCGCCACAGCTGCCATGAAATCGGCAACAGTGTGCCAGCTCGGTTCGCGCCGTGCAAGCACGTACTTGTCCGGATCATCTGGACTGCAGCTGTGATCTGCAAAGATGAGCGATGTGTCGGCCAGCTGGTTTTCTACAGTAATGCTGGTGACAACAGCTGTGCTGAGTATTGCTCAGGTGTGCTGTGCAAGAACAGAATTGGCCCACAGTATCAGCGGGGCAAGCACCCATGCAGGCGGGCTACGGTACTCGAGGCGATGCCATGCTATTGCAGCAATCATATGACCACCACCTACTAGTGGCGCTGTCCACGAAGAAACTGGCATGGATTGATTTGTTTCAATTTGAATCATGTCACGTCG
>JALKAD010000165.1:211655-225019 GCA_024500015.1 Ulva compressa
GATCCAGCACCGGCTCCTGCTGACGGGAACACCCGTGCACAACAAGTTGCTGGAGCTGTGGTCGCTCCTTCATTTCCTCGTGCGCGTTCCAGCTTCAGTATGGCTGAACTTCATGGCTTGCTTCGACATTTATGCAGACACTGAAACATGGCACCTTCGCCAGTTGTCATGTCTGCATTTACCATAAGTTGTCCAGGTGTGCCTGGGGTGTGATCGAGATCCACGGGGCAGCACGTACAGATCGATCATATTAGTCTGCACCTGAATACCTGGTCTCTGAAAGCGTAGCACGCATGGGAGCACCATGGCAGCTGCATGCAGCAGCACTGTCGGGCTTGAGCATGGTTTACTGCAAAGAGGATAGCACACAGTCGGAGCCATACAAGCTGATCATGCCAGCATACCGGTAGATCACTACAAATACCACGCAGGCTCCACAAGCGCTTTTGGGCACAACCAACCCACCTTGATACATGTTGGATGAGCCCACGCTTCGTGGCCCTCCACTCATATACCACCTCGATGGGCAGGTAGCTCAGCATCGAGCCGCTATCCTTGTAGCATGGCAAATGGCTGTGTTCTGCAGATGCCAGACATATTCTCGAGTGCAGAAGAGTTCCAGTCCTGGTTTGACTCATGGGCCAGCCCCGATGCAGATGGCCAGGCGGGGACTGATGCCGCACGGGCGGCGCAGAGGGAAGAGCAGGTGTGTGCAGGGCTACCCTCATGTGGCCTCAAGTGGATTCACTGCACCAGTGTTGATCACAAAGCACAGAGGCACGCGCCCGCAAACGTTCCAGCACATGCCCAACATGGCCTTCGGCACGTCCCATGCCTGCTGTAACCTGACCTCACCACATGGCCACACACAAGCAGTGCACGGCAAGGCTTGGAGAAGCTCCACAAGCAGAGTCAGAGCTGGCCATAGACATGCTGATAGTATGCAGATCCTGATTGTAACGAATCGGCTGCACCAGGTGCTGCGCCCGTTTGTTCTCAGGCGGACGAAAGACATCCTGAATACGACCCTACCGCCGAAGACCGAGCGGGCGATCCCCTGCCCCACATCTCTGTATCAGCGTGAGATGCTGGCACTGCTGACAAGCAAGGAGCGCATGACTGCTGTGAAAGGCGTCAACAATGTAGTTATGGAGTGCCGGAAAGTTTGCAACGAGCCATTGCTGTCCAAGCTACACGTGCCAGGAGTAGACGCCTCTCTGAAGGACATGTGTGTGCCTGCAACAGCTCAACTGGGTGGCAAAGTGGCAATTCTCTTGCAGCTGCTGCATCGACTTCGAGCACTGGGTGCGCCTGTGCCCCTGCTTCCACCCCAAGGTGTTCCTGCTGATTCCATGCCAAGGTATTCCTGCTGCACTCTTCCATGCCTGGGGCCTCAGCACGAGGTACAGCCATAGCCACGTGTCTGTGTCGCCCGTATGTGAACGGCCTGACAAGCACTCCTTGTGATGATGCCTCGAGTCGCCAACGTCATTGCACAGCCTTTTTCGGTTGCATTGCCCTGAGGCCGTTTCACGATAGAGCGAAGGTGCAGGTCACAAGACACTGATATTCTCCACAATGACCATGGTTCTGGACTCGATTGAGGAGGTACTGGAGTATGCGGGAGTCAGGTACACAAGGCTGGATGGCAACACGAAAGCAAGTGAGCGAGGCGCCATTCTGCATGACTTCACATCTGATTCTGAAATCGAGATTCTGCTACTCAGTGTCCGTTCGGGCGGGGTGTGCTCCATCATTTGCCCACGACAGTCTGCCTACCTGGTGGCTGAAGCACAAATCAGGAAAACATCCCCAGAGCCACCTAATTCAACGCCGTTGATACATGCGGTGTCATGGCCGGACATCATGACCCCTGCCCTCCCCCATGACGTTCTTGTCGCTTGACATGTTCCTAGCATGTGTATCCAGGCTATCACTATCAGTGATAGAGTGCATGTGGCTGTGTTGTTCCTGCAGGTGCCGCCCCGCTTGAACAGCATGGCGAAGTGAATGACAGAATTGAGCTGCGCTAACCATTTGTGTTGTACGTGTGCCCTTGATGCAGGTTGGGCTCAATCTTCAAGCTGCTGACACGATCATCATGATCGATACTGACTGGAACCCTCAAATGGACAAACAGGCTCAAGCACGTGTACACCGGCTGGGCCAAACCAAGCCTGTGCTGATCCTGCGGCTCTTCATCCCAGGCACTGTCGAAGAACACATCCTGCAAGTCTCACAGCAGAAGCAGGACCTCGCTGATGCAGCGATCACAGGCGGGTTCTTTGACGGCAAGACGAGTGCATCAGAACGGCAGTCCTTCCTTGTTGAGCTGATTCAGCGCACTAAGCAGACCGAAAGCGAGCACCAAGTTCCAAGCACGTCGCAAGAGGTGTGCCTCTTCCCACGCATACTGTGTACAGCTGTCATAATCTGTTTACAGCAGCTGCACGGCTGCTAGACATTGGAATCTCTTTTACACCTGCGGTTTAACCCACACTGTTTTACAGCTGAACACAATCGTGGCGAGGTCGAAAGAAGAATTGTCAGAGCTAGGCAAGCTCGATGCCGGCAGGGGGATGTACCGCCTTGCATCTGACCACGAGTGCCACAGCATGGTGCAGACGATGAATGCAACTCATGCAGCTCCTACGCTGAACACCAAGCTGAGCCGGAGAGGAAAACAACGGGAATGCATCTCCCTGTCATAACGCTCGTGTAAGAGCTGCAGCCGGGCCCACACTGGGCCCAGCTGGGTAACATCATAACTACAGCTACGTTGACTACAGTTCACGCTAGTCCTTGTTCAGCTTGGAGAGCAGCCCTGACAAGGCGGGGCGTTTCTCCTCCTCCTGCGAGGCGTCTTCTGTGTCTACCTTGCCACCATTCTCTCGAGATGCTTTCGGAGACGCGATGCCGTACGCACGTTGCGTGGCAAACCCCCCCTTGATCCCTGACTTACCCCGGACCTTGTTCTGTTTGGGCTCCTGACTTTGTTTGAACATCCTCGCAAACACGTTTGAGTTGGCTTTCTGGTTCCTCTGCAAATCGGCGCCCGTCAACTGGCCGCACCTGGGGTGGCACCGTATGTGAAATCGTATGCGCACTTGCCCATAATACATAAGAGCACGAAGGGCCGCACCGCACGGTCTTGCCACCACGCGATCGTACGTGGCATGTTCCGAGGGATTGGCCGGTTGTCTTCTTCATCTTCCTTATTTAACGCTGAGTACAGCTCTGCCTCGGACAACGAGTTTCCGCGCCCTCGAGGCCCAACACTGCTGAGTACGTCAACAGCCTCGTTCAGGGTGGACTCCACCTTGCTTGCCACAATATCTGCAGCACTTTCTGGCCGCGACCCCTTCAGCCAGCTGTGATTCAGCGCTTGCCGAGCTGACATCCTGTCAGATGGCTTCTTCGCCAACATCTGCACACCACCACTGAGCTTTCGCAGCATACCAAGAACAACCCCTTGCATGACTGCAGCCGATAGGCTGCTCCCCAGCAGTGGCAGCAGAGTCAGGAGCCACACGAGCTCTTGCACCGTCACAGCTCGGGTTGCTCAGCGGCAAGGCATCGCCTGACGGTTGCTGGCACGCAGCACCGCTTGGAGCCACACCTTGCTGATGAACTGCCATCCGGCACCGCCATCGGCGTCTAATGCACTGAGGCCCTCGCTGTATGGGCTGTTCTTGTTGTCAATGGTGCTTCGCCACCTCTGCAGGTCATGTTCGCAGTCTTCCAGCTTTGACCGGAACGCAATGATGCCGGAGTCGCTCCGCAGCGATGGAAACACGAGCTGCATCATGACGATACCCGCAGAGTACACATCGAATCGGTCCGGCTGGTTGAGCCGCCATAGCACTGGCGAGAGCAGGGCCGCGACTGGCGTGGGAGGCGCTCTGCATGCACGCGTCACCCCCGTCAGCAGACGCGTCCGCAGCCAGCATGCCTCGCTGACGGGCACAGAGCTTCCTGTGTGTATGCCCCCGTAGACAGGCACCCAGCCTTGGACAGGCCTGCTGTCATCGCGTTCCCCCAGAGACAGCACCGACTGTGGGTGCGACAGCAACAGCACACCACACACAGAACCTGCAGGTGGTACCACCCTGGCAACAACATCGACGAGCACGAATGATGGCCGTGCTCACCCCACAGCATTGCCATGGTGCAGCGGGTGGCACCGCAGGCGCCTCATGCAGTAAGCCCTCTTACAAGCAGTGATGGGGGAGTAGGAGGTGACGGGTGACAGAGGTGGCAGGCGTGCCTGGGGGTGAGCGGGCTCATGATGTACTGCTCCGGCGGGGCAAAGCGGGGGTCGAGGAGATACTCGTTGGGCACGTAGTTAATGCCGATGCGAAGGTCGGCTGCAGCCCCGAGGTCAATCATGCGGATGCCGTTGTCCGCAAGGATCATGTTCTGCGGCTTCACGTCCCGGTGCACGATGCCCGTGCGGTGTATGTCTCCCAGGTTCTTCAACATCTGCTGCATGATCACCTGCACAATGCGGGCCGTGGATGTCTTCAACGGCATGCATGGTGTGTGCACGCAGGGAACGACGGGTGTCTAGAAGCAGCTGGAGACGATGATGTTGACTGTGGCTTCCAGTGCCCGTGTGGGTGGCTGCGTTACACGTGACATGAACACTGCGCGTGTTGCGTTCCATTGCATCCCATTGGAATCCATCGAGAGTCAACCATGAAGCTGGGTCACATGCAGTTGCCTGTGCATATGGGAAGTGTGGTGGATGTGGCATGCCATGGCAGGAGCAAGGAGGCATGGGCCGGCAGGGTGTGGGGGAGCGCACCTTGACAGACGCCATTTTGCGGGTAGCTGGGTCCTGGATGCGCAGCTCGCGCCCCATGATCTCTTTCTCGACGTTGAGGGGGAAGTCACGGGATTGCATGACATCGCTGAGGGAGTTCTTGCCCTCGAACTTCCAGACCAGTGCTAGTGGGGTACCTACTTGAGGCGGCCCGTCAGGATAAGCTGTCAAGAATGTAGCACAGCATTGCGGAGCAGCTCGGGCAAGTCGCTCGTTCATCCAGACCTCTGCTTCGCCGAATTCATCGGCCTTCTTGATGATGATTTTCTGCAGCCTGTGTACGTGTGACGCCCCAGCGCACAATAGCACCACTCAGTGCACATATGCTGCCGCATCACAGCACAGCAGAAGGCAGAATGCTGACACCTGAAGCATCAATAAATGTCTACGTATGGCCTGCACAGATATGCATGATGGGGATGCCACACCTCCCCTTTCCGAATTTTCCCGGGTATAGTAGCACCAGCCGTGCCCAAGTATACAGTCCCAAAACCTCCCTCAGCGAGCTTTCGCCCAACTTGCACATTCTCAGGCTTCAGTGTTGGCTCTGTGAGCTGCTTCAAAGGGGCAATGACGTAGGTGTCCAGGGCTCCCTGCAACGGGCCTGGCGTGGCTGTTGTGTACGCGAGCATGATCAGTGCTACGACCGCGACTACCGGGCTGATGCCATCCTCTTCCATTCGCAGAGCGGGATCCAGTGTACTGCATGTGAGATGGGTTTGGTGTATTGTTTTGGAGCATCTCCTTGACAAACCGATGTCGCAACAAGCGTCAAGGCGAGTGCGCACCTGCGGTGCAATATGTCACCACAGTTCATGCTGGAGCATGCGCCAACAACGCGCTCATACGCGAGAGGAGCATGTTGAACAACTGCTTCTGCGATGTCAGTTGGCAGTGATCGCGGCGTAAGCGGACCGCTCCGTCGATGCGGCCTGTTTGAGAGTCCGCAGTGGCCCAAGCCTCGTACATCGCTCCTCAGCTGATGGCACGATGAATATTGCATGTCACAGGATGTGTGTGAAGACCACTCTTACGGCTTTCGAGCTGAGGCTCGATTCATGTCACGATGCGCCAGGATCGCAGCGTTTAACACGGCACAGCACTGGACTCGGGCACTGCTGGCGGCAAGCGACAACCTCCTTTCAAGCTGGTGGACATGTTTCGTGTGCCACTGGCGTTTGTTGCGCCCGTCGCAAAGAGATACGTCGTTCTCGCAGATCAGAACCGATAACACGTGGCAACAAATCACACACGGATCATGACGCCACCACGACACGCCACCTCCGGCACTTGTCGTGACTCCTCTTGCTTGCCGCCTTCTTGCTGATGAAGGCTCGCACTGCAGCGACATGGAGTGACCTCATGTATGACGCGCCAATCTCTCAATCATTTGCCTTTCGGTTTCTGTTTGCTGGCAAGCGGTACTTGTCCGAATATGAGATACTCAGGCAAGTTCGCCTGTCCGTGTCTCGGACGGATCCGGCATGCTGCATCACCGAGGCAATGGCACGCACATCCCGCCCGCCAACGCAGCCAGAAGCCGCATGTTGCTGCACACGTATCTCGTTCTGTGTTGGTGAACCATTCACAGTTTCACTGGGTCCAGCTTTTGCAGCCCTTCCAGAAGTTGCGCACATGTGCAATAACAACGGGAGCTCAGTGCAGTCCGGCCCTGCCAACAAGCATTGCAGTGGCTACGTATTGGCAGGCAATGTCTGCGGTGGAGGTGCTGAGTATACTGGTGGCTCTCAATCAGGTTTGGACATGAGTGATGTCTGCGTGGCACAGCCACACACATGTATGGCCACACACACAAAAAGAGAGCTGAGTATAGGTTTGTGTCGAGGCAACGCGCTGCTACTCAGGGTGGGCTTGCAGATCATGACTGGTGTGTCTGGAAAGGCAACCGCAGCGGGCAGAGTCCGCCCGGTTGCTGAGTCATGAGGTAGTGCGTTTGATGTGCTTATTGCACCACCAACCCTGAGAAACATCCTGCAAACCACACAAAACGTTTCATCATGCGTGGGTGTGCGAGCACTCTGCAATGCATACATCGGCGCACAGCTTGTTGCAGCGCTGCAATGCGCAGCATGATGGCCCTCCTGAACACCTTAGACCTTCACTCCACCAACGGGAGGGGTGTCCGGGTGGGGGAGGGGGGTGGAAAATGGCCCCTGTGGTAAAAGCAGTGGTGTAACAAGATCCCGGATTACGGTCCAGCAGTTTGCCGGGCGACGTGGCAGGCGCTTCTTAGCTCCCAGCCACAGGCTGTTCCATGCACGCTGCCATTGTCTGCGTATGCCATTGACACAGCCTGAATGCAATGCCCCCCGAGGTGTGTGATTGTTCCTGCGGCAGCGTGAGTCGCATCCCATGCCGCACCCCTGTCAAAACAAACTGCATGAATTCTACTGTGCCCGCTTTTCGATTGGCTCCGTGCTTGACACGATCTGCAGAATGAGCAGGTGCTCGTAATTTTGTTGCGTTATGACTCGCAGGGAACGGTGGGTTGTGTGCAATTGTCCAGCTTGCAACTTGCAGCAAGTCACATGCCTGCCACGTGACGCAGGCAGCTGGGCGCCCTTTCTCGCTCGTCACCAGTGATCAAGGTATTCCAGAAGGACGGCATGGATGTGGAAGGGTGGGAACATGAATCAGAGAGTGCCCACGCACATGCTGGTGGCTGCGTGCCGGCTGCCTGGGCTTCCGATGCTAGTGGGACATGTGTGGGCGCCTGTGAATATGCTAGCGTGCTTCCTGGCTCTACTGTGTGACGAAAATCTGTAGATGTGCCTCCTTCGTCGTAGTGAGGCTGACAAGGGGTCAGTGTCCTGCCCTTGGCTTTGTCGGGCTTCTGCTCCATTACCGCTGCGTGACCAATTGTGACATGCAATCTGCAGCAACTGGAGCAGGGATAAATTTGGCAAGAGGCTATTTGCATACGCACGCAAAATTTCGCGCTACCGTAAGCCCTGCTAGGTACCGGTGGCGATCGGATAAGACACTGTACACTCGGCTTAGGCCAGTGGGTGCGTTCACACAGCATGAGAAGGGAAGTCTGAAGACATTAGACATTACAATGTGCAGTAACGTGCCGCAAAGCAATACTTTCATAGCAAGAGCATGTCCGCAACGTGGCGGAGCTCACGCGAATATTCCAGCTTTCCACTCCCGTCATCCTGGCCACCATGCAATGCCAGGCACCGCTACAGTTCCGACGAAGTCTCGCGAAGCCTAATTCGCTTGAACATAGCCGGAACGCAGAAATTGATACTGAAAGATTGATGCGCCGTGCAGTATCAGATGTGATCAGTGAACGCGTACGCCCAGCTACATCAACATTGGAAGCAAACGTGTGACCGCCATGGCGTTTCCAGTCGCGGCGAGCACACTGTCTAGTGTGCAAAACTATTACGGAAAGGTACTTAGTACCAGCAAAGACCTGAAGACGAGTGCTTGCACAGCAGCTGGTCGACCACACCCCGTTGTCCAAGACGCCATTAAGCAAGTTCCTGACGAGATCCGAGCCAAGTTTTACGGCTGCGGCGCGCCTCTGCCTCTGGGCATCGATGGCCTTCGTGTATTAGATCTGGGCAGTGGATCAGGCAGGGATGCCTACGTCTGCGCAAAGCTTGTGGGTGAGAGCGGCTCTGTGGTTGGTATCGACATGACCGACGAGCAGCTTGATGTTGCCAAGGCGCATATCGACGCTTACACGAAGACGCTTGGCTATAAACAGCCCAATCTCAAGTTTGTGAAGGGGTATATCGAGAAGTTGGATGAAGCAGGCATCGCTGATGAAAGTGTGGACATGATCATCAGCAACTGCGTGGTCAACCTCAGCCCTGACAAGCCTAGTGTCCTGAGGGAAGCCTACAGAGTCCTTGCACCGGGTGGTGAGCTATATTTCAGTGACGTCTACTGCGACAGGCGGTTGCCCACACACGTGCAGGAGAATGAGGTAAGCATGTGTCACTTGTGTGGCTTTAGCATCTGGTCAGATTAAACCTGCAATCCTTTTAATGAGATAGCGGCCCTTTGTAGGCAGTCGCTGACAGCTCGTGCAATTGTCTCAAAATCTTGATCGGCCATGTCATTCAGGTGCTTTGGGGGGAATGCATCTCCGGGGCTCTGTACCAAGGGGACCTGTTCCGTATCGCACAGAAGATTGGCTTTGATGATCCCCGCATCCTGAACATGGCACCAATCGAGGTGACAGATTCAGGCTTGAAGGATATTGTTGGTGAGGCGAAGTTCAGCTCAATCACATACAGGCATGTCTTTAAAAATGTGCTGCGTTGTCTTCTTCCTCCAATGCTGCTTTCAGCCTATTTTTGTCCCCTCCACCACTATCTCAGCAATACTAAAATATTCCTCCGTCAGTTTCACAGCTGTCAGCCTGCCATCTCCCACAAATGTCGTCCAGTGGCCACATGCAGAACTCAGTTATGACACCTGAACACTGTTTGCAGGCTTTTCAAGCTGCCAGGACAGCTTGAGACACCCTGCGAAGACTACGGGCAGGTGGCCATTTATAAGGGAACCATTCCTGGTCACAAGCATGCGTATGAGCTTGATGATCACCATCGGTTCGTGGCAAACAAGCCCATGCTCGTCTGTGGCAGCACAGCTGCCATGGTAGGGGACTCGTGGCTCGGCAAACATTTCCAAGTGATCGGAGACAGAAGTGTGCATTACGGCCTTTTCGATTGCGGAGATGGCGGTGCCGTAGCTGGATGTGCAGACGAACCTACTGCAAAGGCCACTGGTGGCGGGTGCTGCTAGTGGTAGTACTGAGAGTGATTGACAACGGAATGAAACGCCGAATTGCATGTATTTTTGAGTTGTCAAGAGGTTGAAAAACGTGGCCGTTACATGGAAGCCGAGCGGGTTGATGGGAGCCTGCCTACAGCATGTCTGCAATCATTCTCTGAAACCATTGTCTCGTTTGAAGTGAATAAACCTCCAATGGAATATGCCACACATCATCCTACACGAGCCGTGTACACAGATTCGGGTTATATCTTTTGCAAACGTGAGCTACATTGCATGTGTGGCAGGCAGTCTGCCTCATTCACATGCGCCTGATGTGACCTGCATGGCACCCCCAGCCCGTTTTCGTTGCTGTGGATTCGCACTGCTGATCACCGGGCCCGCCGGTGCAGCAGTGGATTTTGCTGCCCCTGCGTCTGTGCTAGCTGTGTTCCCCGACGCCGCTGCAGCCTGAGCGGATGCCGCTGTGACCTCCTCTGCCGGAATCGCCATGAGTTCCCCCGCTGACAATGTCCGCGTCGTCGTCAGATCCTGGGCCAGGATCTCCAGTGTGCGCGACCCCTCTTTCGAGTGCAGCAGCGTCTCCAGCTCAGACAGATTTGGCGCGCGCCCGGGCAGCGCCTGTGACGTCGCCGCATCTGTCGCCAACGGCTGTGACGCCTGCTGTCCGTGCGTCATCAACGTCAGCAGTCCCTTGACGGTCGGTGTTGGGTTCGACTGCAAATTCGCAAGCGACCCGGCCAGCAGCTCTGCAGTCGGCGTGCGCAGCGCCGGCGCGTCCGCACCACTCCCTTGCTGCTGCTGCTGCTGCTGCGCCCTGTCCCCGGATCCCTCTCCCGCGGTCAGAAACGGCGTTAGCGCGTTGCTGTCCGGCTGCAGCCCCAGCGACCCCCCCATCGGATTCTCCTTGAGCAGCGTGCGCAGGCCCGCGGACAGCTGCATGGAGTCGTGCCGCCGTTCACCGAACGACCGCATCAGCTCCATCAGGTCTGCGCCGGACCCCATCGGAGCCCCCGCGGTCCCCGGCTCCACCTTCGGCAGCAGCTCCCCTGCGCCTGTGCTCTGTGTGGCGTTGGGGTGTTGCGCAGCACGCTCGCCCGGGCCGTACAGGAACGGGGATTCGTGCGTGATGGACTGGTGCTGTGGTGCAGGCGGCGAGGAGTGGTTTGCTGCTGCGGCCTGCGGCATCGCCGAGTCGGTCACCTGCGGCATCCTTCGGTGGCCCTCTTGCAGGCCGCTTGCGTTGCGTTCCCGCATCTGCTGGTCAAGCTCCATCGGGGGTGCGGAGTCATTCATGCGCGAGATCATGAAGTTGTCCACGAGGGGGATGGACCCGGAGATGGGGATGCTGTTGTTGCCATCGCGGATGGACAGCCAGGAGCCTGACGGCAGCGCGCCGTGCGGGAGCGTGCTGCCGTGCGCGCCAGAGGCCACCACCTGGCTGCCGAGGCTGGCGCTGTTCACCATGAGCGAGCGGCAGTGGATGGCCTGGCAGTATGTGAAGATGTCCTGGCCGCCGCTGGCAAACATGGCCTGTGTGAGTGGCACGGGGCCCAGCACGCGGCCGGCATCCATCATGAAGCGCACGAGCACCTCATTCTCAGCACGCAGCGAGTCTTGCAGCGACTCCAGGTGTGCATGCACCTGCACACACCGGTGTGGCTGTAATCGAACGCCCCAGACCGCCCCGCATGCGCAAGTTTCCACGGCAGCAGGCAGCAGCAAGTGTCCACGGCAGCATGGGATTCTGATGCCTGCGACTGCAGCGTTCCGTCCTGCTGAAATCGCCGAGGGCACACGCTCTGGTGGCAGCCCATGGGCTGCGGGACGAGTGTGCAGGAATGTACACGCCGTACCATACCATGCAGCTGAGCGTGAACCGCTCGGATGTCGAGTCCAGGCAGCTGCAAAAGCTGTCAAGGGGCAGTGCACCACGCACCTGGATGAAAGCGCGCATGTTTTCGAGCTCGCTGCCGCGGCCAACACGGTACTGCTTGATGGCATCACAGATGCCCTCCCGCTGCCCCCGCAGCTCCTCGCACTTCTTCTCAAACGTCTCAACCGCATTGCTGATCGCAAGCTCCTGGTCGCGGGTCAACAGGATGTGGGGCTTGGTGTCGCTGCTGCTCGCTGGGCTGGCCACACCGCCGCTGCCCATCATCTCCACCACCACCTTGCGATACCGAACAGGCTCCACCATGTAGCTGCACACGCCCAGAGCCCTCAATCGTGCGTCAGGCTGGAGAGTGAAGCGTGACATGGGATGACACGCAGGGGCCAGCTGGGAGGCTGTGGCTGCACCAGCACCCTCCCATGTGCAAACTGCACTGGACCAAGTAGCAAGTTGACTCAGCTGGCGATGTGTGCAGCCACATGCAGGTGCAGTGAGCACTTGCATCCATGACATCGTGACCAGCTGGAATTCGTAAGCGGGCGAGAGGATGCAAGGTGGAACTGAGGCTCACCAGCGATTGAGGAAGTTGAACGCCTGAGTGACGGACTGTCCAACACTGGGGGACATGTTTGCGTCTGTGTTTGCGAGGCGTGTCCGCAGGTGTTGCAAGATGGTCTGTATGAGAATTTTCAACGTGTCTGCGGGCATGGCACGAATCTTCTCATTTGATAGAGAGAGTCCCTCCCATTGGGGCAAGAAGCTCATGTCGATGGGGTCATAATCATGCAGGCCATGTGTGCCCAACGTATCGGGCTTCTGTTCGAGTTTGGCTGAGTTCTCCGCGTTCACACGTTTCTCGATTGCAAGCTGTTCTTGCAGCTGCTCCTTCTCTGCCCGCAGCTGCCGGACGGCTTCGTTGAGGTCTTGGATCTGCAGGCAATGTTTCAGGTGATGACCGCTGCAGGTGGAGGCCAAACGCATCAGCAGCAGCTCAAGCAAGCAAAGGAGCCAGCACAGCACGGAACCACAGTCACAATTGCGCCACACCTCTCGCTCCATGGTGAGCATCTTCTCTTTCCGCCTTTCTCGAAATCTGCAAGCATTGTGATGGTGTAGCATGGACTACATCGCCATGTGCGTGCGCAGCACGAAAGGCACAGGCCTGTGCAGCCTCTTGGGAGGCACACTTTTGCTGTGCTTTGCGATTTTTCTCTTGAATTTTCGCAAGCCTATCTGATTCTCGGCTGACGCCATCGTTGTTGCCGTCTAGCCTGGTGAGCTGCACGGCTGCACTCATCTCTGGATCGTCTGAATCCACGTCTCTTGCACGTTTCGCTCGAGAGGACCGCCTGGCTGTCCGGTCTCCTGCCATGCCCGGTCTCAAGGGAGTGGAGAACCTGCAGTGTTAAAGGAAGAGCTGTTGTGTGCCTGTGTAGAATTCACCACTAGGCTGGCAGTGGGCCAATATACTTCTGACAGGGGAGGGTTGATTCCATGGAAACGTCCACCTCGCAGCGCACTTGGCAGGCGCAATGAGCGGATGCAGTAAGCCAACACAGGCAGGCACATATGGACTAGACCAGCTATTCTGAACGAATGTTAGTGTTCCACTTCAAAAGCAAGCCATTACGACTGTGCGGCAACACGATTGCTGGCCGAGGCTGCACGAAGATCGTGAATCTACTCTGTATCAATAATCAGTGGTCGCCAGGGCAATTGTACCATCTAGAAGCTGAGCAATGTGCACCAAGACAGTCTTCTTGCATCGTCGATGTAAACGACAGCTTGATTACTCACACATGTGGAACTCACAGCTCAGCCACCAGGCTGCGCAGGTGCCCCTTGCAACACACAGCGGATGTCTGATCATAC
>JALKAD010000165.1:225119-240522 GCA_024500015.1 Ulva compressa
AGTCATCGTAGCGAGGTGCATGTACATGCGTCTGCTAACGCGCGCAGCACAACGCGAAGGCGTACCAGGCTGATGAGCGGGAGCACGTTGCTCGCACACGCCGCACCACCGACTCTCCAGGTGCAAGCCGCTTACGACGTTATGTAGTACGCTATAATTCAAACTGATCGCTCTTTAGTGGCTGTGCGTCGAGAACAACGATATGAAGCCCACGTACGTCATGCTGACAAACCCGTTTCCTTATCCCTCTGCCACCACGTCCACTACCTTGTGGTCCACCGCCTCGTGAGCTGCAGCGAAATCTGTAGCAACGACAACTTGATCACATTGCTATCCATCAGGCGCATCGACCCTGTGCTCCAATCCAGCTGGGTTGGGCTCAGCGCCGGTTTCATGTGGCCACATCCATGCATTCGACTTGCAGACTTGAGCGCAATTCAAGCCTGGCGGTGGTCGCAGCAGAGTTGATAACCACCAACTCACGTTACAGTCTGGACCGATCTGAACCATGTCGTTTTCTCATCTCTGCTGCTGTCGCACCACACGATCATGCCCACATCTGCGAGCGTCTCACGGCGGGAGCTGAGTGGAAGCTTGGTGCCGGCGGCATCGCGACCGCCTGTCGTCATAGCATCGTCGACTGACGTAAAGAAGTCGCACGTGGCGTGATCACAACAACACTGCACGCAGCGCACACCCTACAAACACCTATGAGCGGTTAATACGCTTGCGACTGGCATAGCATCCGCGATGGAAATCCAATCGTTTTCAAAGGATCCACTGCAGATTGCACTAAGCTGCATTCGCCGCATGCCGCAGGTGCCTCCATCTTGTGCAAAACATGCCAATTGCACACAAACTTGCTAAGACAATGGCACGGGTGGTCATCAGCTGGCTGCCCAGTGCGCGTTCATGGCGGCGACGCACTGCCCGCGAGCGGTTGAACACAGCCGAAAGCCGTGATCTGACGGCATTCGACCACCCGTGCGATGCCTCACAGTGTGCACCATCATCATGGTCGAAACGGGAAGACGCCTGCGTGACACGATCGTGGCACGACGGATGGCCTGCTCGACACTCGGCATCATCGATTCAAAGTTCCGTCCTCGTGGGGAACTTTTGTCACTTTATATGCTTGCTGTGCAACGCCGTGGGGGAAGCTGCACACGATCGACGACCGTGCGGCACAGTGCTTTGTGCACTGATATGATCTGGTCTCATGCCAGTTGTCATTGTTGACGTCCAGGTGGCCTATGAGCACTGCTTACATCTTCTGCAAGCAGCAAGTATCATTCGGGGTGTAGGCCATAAATTTGCACATGTGCGCCAAATCTCATGTACGCAATGCAATGTATGCCGTCATAGATAAAAGATGGAAGATGATATATTCTGCTGAAGACCTTGCAAGGCCTTGTCGTGCACACGACATGTCCAGTGACCCTTCGACGGATCCGCAAAAGCCGCAATGTTGTGCACATAACGGCAATGCTGGAGCGCTGTCATGGCTGCAATGTATATATAGAAACAGTCGCGAAAGTCCATAAGCTATGGCCAGGGGTGTACTCATCATCGATGACAGACACTATGAACGAAGAACTGTGTACACATCTGCACTGGTGAAATATTATGTGTCCAATGCAAAATGTACCTCTTCAGCCCCTGGTATGTTTTGCGGGTCCAACGGAGCGCGAACTACTTGCTTGCTTCCCGGTTCAAAGCTCCCGCTCCAAGCTGCTGCAGCTGAGGGCTAGTGTCACAATGCGGCAGCGCAACATGCAATGAGTGACTAACATGACGGAACTGCCATGCAATGTCGAACATGGCCAGGTTTCAGCTCAGAACATTGCAATGCATTGCGATGCAGCTATCAGATAACTCCATGTTTTCCTTATGGCCGCTGCGGGCTGAGGCGCTGTCCTTCTTCCACAGCAGGTACCCCTGCACGCTCAGCTGAACAACCAACGGCTGAACACCAGTCAAACACACCATCACATCACCAGGCCACTGTGCCATGATGCCCACCTGGACTGCAGTCCAGGTGAAGGTGGACAGTATGGTAGGCTGCCAGCTGTGCCGTGACACGACGTGGCCGCCAGCACACATAAATCTCATTCCTTCTGTGAGGCATGGAGTAGCTTGTCAAGGATTGCATTCTGCCGTCTTGAGGTGAACAGAATCTAGCTCCCATGACAGATGCCAACTGGCGCGCACGGGACATGCTGCAGATGCGCACAACAACATCTGCTGACATTGTACATCCAACTGGTGTACAGCGGCAGTCATCATTTTGCTTCCCCAGCCCCGCGGAATCACGTAAACGCCCTCAAACCCCAAGCCCTTCGCACAAGCTTGTGCACCCACCTGGGCTCAGGTGCTTCCCGACCACGCATCTACAGCTACCTGGTCAAGGTAGTGAAAGCTGCTCCAGGCGCGCTCGGGGAACGCAGAGCTGTCTGGAGAAGCACGCTGGGGCATGCCATTGCACAGCAGGCTCAAACAGCTGCGCTTCTGTGCGGGCTTCGCCCGGGTGCTCCTGCTGCTCCACATGCTCCCCACTGACAGGGACCAAAATCTGGGACTTGCCCCAATCGCCCCCGACCCAAACCCCCGACCCAAACCGGCATCGACCACGGTGGCAGTGCGAGAAGGCGCGGGGGACTGATGAACTTATGCCCCTCACCACGCATGCACAACAGGCTGCTGCCACAATTTGAACGCGTTTGAACGCGCGGCCAGCACGTCGCCCGCACATCAGGCCATGCGACAGGCCGCCCGCTCCCGGGCCGGGCGCAGAAAGGGACGTGTGCGGTGCATGCACATGGCGCCCTCGCACAGAGCCTTGACGCAGGCAGCAACAGCCCAAGCGCGGGCAGGATAGTATGAACTCTTCCCCAACGCCTAACGTGCCCAAGACGGCCCCCTTCACAGGCTGTGCCCTGTGAGCACGGACTGCACTAGAAACTGGCAATTAACAGCTAAGCGCAGGCACAAGTGAGTGTGTGCGTGTAGACAGTCACATGACACCTTGGTGCATGGCGTGTGGGTGCTGCAGACACACGTTGAGGAAAATGCGTGTCATGCATATTCATCGAGCCGTTTCGCGTTACCAGGTGTTATGCTATACCGTGAGCTCTGAATGCACGTGCATTCTCAGGGGACTACACGTGTTTTGAGAGGTGCCACACTTCCCCCTTTCATTGCAGGCAGGCGAAAGATGTGGCCAGTGCGTCTGGAAGCATGTGCACATGCAAAGCCAGCAGAATTGCCCACAGCAGCATGTCGAGATGGTACCTTGCACATTTCACATGGAGTCAAGCATGGTGTACTGGATTATGAGCTCCGATGAAATTGACTGCTTTGTCTAGAAGTAGAAGCAGATGTGTGGACCGTTTCACATGCACAATGGGCCGACCACATCTCCCATATCCACTGCTGCATGAATTGGGGCCATGGCCATTGCTGCAAGCTGTATGTTGGTGGTGCTTAACCCTGGCAGCTAGGTGCATAGCCCAAGGCGCTCTGGATCAGGACAGTTCCCGATTGCTGAGGTGCAGTGCTGTGTCACCGCGTGGCAAGCGGTATGCGATACAGCTGCCCCAGCTAAACGGCAGCATCACCCACATGCATTGATGCAATCTGATACAACCAATTCAATTCAGAATCGAAATGAGATGGTTCACAATTTACACCGCCTCATGCGAGCTCCCGCGCGGATCTGCATGCTGCTTGCTAGAAGTTGAGACCAGCCTCACGAGCAGCGTCTGCTATCGCTTGCACGCGGCCATGGTACTTGTAGCCCGCCCTGTCGAACACAACAGAGCTGATGCTCTTATCGGCGCATGCTGCAGCGATCTGCTTCCCCACCGCTGTGGCCGCGGCCTGCACCAAGCAAAGGGTCGGCACAAGGTGACAACGCGCACGCTGGTGCATGGCAGGTGCTTGCGGTGCAGATGCTTGCGGTGCAGGTGCTTGCGGTGCAGGTGCATGGCAGGTGCTTGCGGTGCAGCTCCTCTCATGTGCACACATCAGAACCGTCTGTGGGGCATGCCCGTTGTTCGAGCGCTTTGAGCACACAGCAAGCATGCTCACCACAGTCGGACACCAAGAATCGGGAGCAACAGCTGCTCCGTGGTCATATGCATGCAACAAAATGGGGGGTGCTGTGCCACAGTTGGTGCACAGCATACACATGCCTCGATCTCTGAACGCATGCTGTGAGACATTGTGCACTCGGTCGCAGCCAACCAGCAGCACGATATGTGCTCACGAAGAACTCCTGCACGCAGAGGCAGACGAGGCGCACCACTGAGCCAGGCGAGGTGTCTCCGAGTTCTGTCTTAACACTGGCCATGGCTGTGGAAGCAGACGCAAGCGTGTGCCCATGTACATCATCGATTACCTACAAAGAGAGCCCAACCTGATGCGCCAAGAAATTGAAAGTGTCGTCAATGCAGAGTACGGGAAAATTTTTACATGCAGAAGCTGACGCACCTGGCAGTAGATGTGCTGGTTTGACCGGAAAACATTTAGCCTTGGTCGCTCTTCGGTGCCAGAAACCTGCAGCAACGGCTAGCATGTATTGGCTAAAGCAGGACATCAGATGCCCATCATACATATCCTGAAACTGCTCGGTGGGTGCTCATTACAAGACAAGCTGGTGCAGTCCGACGGTGTGCATGTTTGCACATGCCATCATTTGTGGCTCAGCTGTCAAGTATGAACCACTGTGCAGCAGACGCGCAGTAGCGTGCTCAGACAGTTCTGATCACACAGGTTATCTATGATCTGAAAGCCTTGGTTTACCAACGTGCACGAATCCTGTGAGCACAGCATTGGCCTGGGCCCCCCATGCCCGCAGCAATGCACCAGATGTCAGTGTTACAGATTGATAGCATTGTGCACTCACGATGCAAGCTCAGGGGTGAGCAGAAAATGTGAGAGTAGGAATGATTGCGGGGTTTGGAGTGCTCACCTTCTGCCTCAGGCGCATGTGCTTGCGCTTGCGTTGCTCGCGAGGGGTCCTTGACGCGCACGTTGCAACAGCACGAGAGCTTCCTACACATGGCCAAACGTGACGCCTCATCAATGCAGACCATGACGACTAGCACAGTCACAGGAGTGCCAATCCGTAAGACTGATGCGCCCCACGTCGGCAGCGTGGCAGGTGCATGCGCGCGATCCAGCTTTGCGACAGGGAGCTGTGTTTCAGCGATACAATCATACATAGCATACCTGCCATCGCAGTTGCCGGCCTGGCGGAGACTACAGAGGAGAACATCTCGGCCGCAGTAGACGCGCCACCCAAACGAATTGGCTGCTCTTTGATTGACAAGGCGCACACGCAGGTCGAATATGATGCTTCAGACTACACTGTTATTACCGCACAGCTGTTGGCTAACCCATTGCTTCCTATCAGGTGTCACGGCCTCTCGCAACTAGCTTGGCCCCGCGGGCCCCGCACGTGCTCATTTGTGGCATATGGGAGCGCGCGCGGCCGCTCTGTTTGCGGCTTCATGCATGCGCAGCCACGCCGCAAGCCGATGCATTGGGGTGTTACACGGAGATGAACGCAAGAGCCCGGCAGCGGGGGCAACAGCAGGAAAGCAGACGGCCAAAATCCCCGAAAGCAGACAACAGCAACAAGCAGCAACTGTCTCAGGTGAAAAGCCACAACGAACCGACACAGCCGACACAACCACACATTGCATTGGGGTGTGTGTTGACACTGTCATGACATGTCACCAACTCACAGTGACAACAGGCTGTGGCTGAATTCGGCGTCATTAGAGCTCTTCCCACGTGCACATCCCGACTAGACTGGTTGCCTGTGCATGGGAGCGATTAAGGCGGAGTTGATACAGCCGGCCAGTCCCCAAGCTGAGGGAGAAGCATGTCTTGCCAGTCTACAGGGCAGCGACAGGGCGGTTGGTAACAGTCTCAGGCACACATCAGACGATCTGCCCCCATTTGCCAGATCAAGTGTCCACATGTGCAGATTTCGCAACGCTTAATTTTGGAATTACGCTCCCTACGACGTTTAGAATCGTACACTGGCGTATTGAAGTCGCCAACACACCACCAGTAAGCAGATGGTGCGCGTTTGGTATATACCACAACATCAGCTTGTGCTAGAGGATGAACCACAGACTTTGATGCACATGAGGACAATTACATCGAGTCGCCTAGGCAGACTTCTGCAGCTGTTGTTCAGCCTTGCGGACAGCACGGGCACGCTTTGTCTTGGCAATCATGGCCTGGAAGCGCTCGAAGTCCGTCATATTGGCCTTGCTCTGACGTTTTTGCAGCTTCTTGCCCCAGTTTGTGGCATTGAACGCATCCTCGACACCTGCAGTAAGCGGGCTGGATCAGCAGCACGTCTGAGAGCTGCATGCTGCGGACTAGGTCTGTTGCGATTGTTTGCTCCTGCCAGTGTACCACAGTCTGCATGACTGCCAGTGTACCACAGTCTGCATGACATTTTGTGACACGCTTGACGGTTACCACAATGTCAAAACGATTCGTTCTTGCTTGGTACCCACTGTCTGACATCATGCTGGAGACTATCAGAATGCTCAGCAGCAGGTCCGACCGGACCTAGCTCCCGTAGCGAGTTCTGGCGTCTCACTTCACAGTGGCATGGCTTGATCGTGGCAGCAGAACGCGTTGTTGAGCTGGGACGCAGTTTGCACATGCCAACACCGATCAGACAGGTTTGCTATGGAAATGACAAAGAGTCAGTCAGGTATACAGTGCAAAACAGCTGCTGACAGACGGACAATATACAGCAGCGATCCGGTGACGAAGCAGGCCAGTGACTGTCGCATTGCGCAGCATGCGGATGGTGCTGGTATGGACATAGATTTCAACCCAGCATGGGAATCAATTTCCAACCGCACATCAGTGAGTAGGTGTTTTCGTATTCACAGACCAGCTGCTGGCAGATTTGAAAGCAGGTGCTTCTGTCCTCAGCAAGCATTCTGCAAGTGTGCAATGGCATACCTTCGTACGCTTTTGTCAGCTCACCCTTCTTCGGCAAGCGTGAGATATCTGCCTTCAGATCTGTGACGGCCAGACGCTTCAGCAAGCAGCTGCTGCGGACCATGTCGGGGCGATCCACTACGACCTGTACAGAAGGCTGACCTGTGAACAGCGATGCCTCGGCCGGGACACAGACAGCGTGCCACCATGCCCCATCGCATGATTCTACGACAGAGAGTATAACAGGCACTAAGACGACCATATCACGAACGTGCGTTTCGGCATGCTCGCGGCAGAGACGGTGGTCGCTGAAGCTCTTTGCCTTCGCCGGCCAACGATCACTGACTGGACACCGACCTCAAAGCATACCCGGTTGGAGTCTAGCACATCTACGATGACGTAGAGCTTGCCGGCGTCAGGGCCGTAAGTGCAGAGCGCGACTCGCCCGATCTCTACTGTGCGCTTGAACGGCATGTTTGCGACTTGTGTGAATGTGATATTGCCGAAAAGAGAGAGCGGCTGCTGTCGGTGATAGCTTTGTAGCACTAGCGCATAGTGGATGGCACGGAACAGTACACTGCCGACCATGTGACGTCATGCTGTAGACTCCTGAAGCCACTGCGTCCGGGCGGCCGATTGGCCAGCTGCAGCTGCATGCAGCTATCTGTGAAGGTCTGGCCTGGAATTGGCCCAGAGAATAGCAAGCACATATTATGGTACGGTGTAAGCTGCTATGGAATCTGATTTGGCAATGTTTGAATTCTGCTTACCGCAATGGTAACAAGTCATGGTGTCCCTGCCCGATCTGTGACCAACACGTGCGATGGCGTGTTTGGTCCTCACTGTACCAATTTGCTGACGAAGACTGCAACGCATGGTTACAGTCTTGCGGTGTTATGGTGCTCCAGGGAGCTGCATCAACTGAGTCTCTAAAACTGTTTCAAACTTGCTACATGGTTTCTTGTTGCCCCCTAAGCTTTTCCGGGTTTGAATTTAACTCCAAAGCTGTCTTCGAGTTTAGCGCCATCCCATCTTTCGCTTCGGTTGTCACGTGTGCTTTTGTATCCTGTGATAATGCCTACCTGGCGTCTCGAATATTGGGACTTAAAACTGCGGCTATCATAACCCAGAACTGCATCAGCGGGCCGCAAAACCAAGCCAGCTTTAATGTGGAGGCAAACGTGTGTGCCGCCTTATGCGGCAAGCTTGCCAGCGACAGGCTGACAGACCTCACCAGGCCACAGCTGAGCTAGCCTCACACAAGCACTGATGATCATCTTGCTATCCATATGCCACAGCATTACCATGCAAGTGAAGAAAGGCGGCAAAACGTGGCTTCTGTAGATGACAATTGGGGTGTGTGTGTGTGTGTGTGTCAGAATGTCCATTTTGTTGTCGGTCAGACTGAGGTGAGGTGGGCCCATGTTCGGTCAGGTGTCTCAGCACTGACATGCTGATTGAGGAATGCTGTCGTGGCAGTGCATGCTGTACACATGCATGCTGTAATTACAGCTGATAATGTGCAGCCACACAGTCGCACCAATCAGGCACAGACCATCTGGGAGTCTTGATGACAAACCACGGAATGAATAATGAGCATATTTCCTAGTTAAAAATACGGAATCTATATAATCAAAAGCTTTCAGAGCGAAGGACTGCAACCGTCCAACATTGAATCTCAGCTCCCATTCCCGATAATCAAATGCTTCTGCCAGATTATTCTGGGTGTGCCACAGTCCATGATGCAGGAGGCGCCACACAGAACACACTTGATCACATGGTCCGGCAGCCCTCACTCATCGTCTGGGACAAGATGCCACACGGGCCTGATATCGCGATTGCCAGCTTCCGCGACACCCACTCGCATCTCCTGACTGCGTCTGTCATCATGAGCAGCTGCACGACCAACACACACTTGACACAGAGAGCTTGCTGCAGCATTCACAGAAGGAAGGCCACGATAAACGAAACACATGATCGTGTGCCTGCACCTTGAACAAGGCGCATGGTTGGGCCATTATCACGCACATAGGCCGCGCACCAGCAGCTTGTCTCCAGATTGCAGGTTGAGCAATTGTGATACCCAGAATGTGAAACGTTCTGGCTGTGTCTTCCAATCAGGTTTCTCGCCAAGATCGGCAAAGTGCGACAGGACTGCAGTACGCATTGGGGCCGGTGCTGACTCCACAAGTTCCACAGCGTGAGACATGCTGTTGGTGGCTTCGAGATCCAGGTCCTATACGTACACAAGCTACTCAGCATTGGTTCGGACACCGCCGTGCATTTTATCCCACCTGTCTCACAGCACTGTCTCATTCACGTAGAGCGGCCACATGCAAAATCACAAGACCGTGTTGCTGCCGTGCTGCTGCTGTGGTCGGGCACATTCAGTACCCCAGTCACCACCCACAAAGACACAGTGCCTTGGGGCAAAGATTCACAGAGGCAGTACTTAAAATTGCAGATGAGAGACAGCAGCTGTACCTGCTATCCTGCGGCACTGTGATGATCCAGGCGGCAATGTTCTCCAACAACAGTCAAAATGTTGAATCGGACAACGAGCATTGGAATCGCGGCAAGCACGCACCCGGAACTGCTGTTCATGCATGCCATCCTGAAATGTGCAGGGGCTGTCGTCCACGACTCGTTCCACACGGCACATGCGGTACCCGTCAAGCTCCCACGATGAGGAGTACGAAACCCGATGCTCTGCTCTGCACAAGATGCTCAGCCTCCCATCTGGCTGCACCTCACACTCCTCAATCTCGCACTGGGTGATCACATCTGGAATCTCATGAGCACCGTCTTCTCCCTGCAGGCCAAACAGGATGTGTAGAACGCGCTAGTACCATGCGGTCACAGGAAACACTGCAAAGCTGCTTGGTCTGCTTTGCAAAACAGCTGTTGGACTAGCAAGCCGGCCATGTGAATGGCTGTTGAGCCACGTTACAGCCATGGACATCGGATGTGTTGTGATGGCATGGAGTGGTTGACGGTTCATCAGTCCACTTGTGTCGTTAAGAATGGGGATTCATAAATGGCAACGCCAATGGCTACAAGCCACATGTGCATGCGAGTAATGGTGCTTGAATGGCCAGACATGTCAGATGGCACGACGGCGACTTTTGCATCAATAGCCCAGCAGCCAAGTGCATGTTGAGATGTATTCAGGAACACGCAATGCAGTTTGAGGCTGCACCGTTTTGATGTTGGTGTTTGCATGACTGCTGTTGTTTTCTGTGGGCTCTCGGGTCAAGTGAAAATGATGCATGGAACAGAGTTGTCAGGGAAATAGAAACGCGCACCAGTCCCAGTCGCAGACATGGAACACTATGACATTGAATAAGCATATATACGTGCTCATAATTGCGGTGAACGTCGCTGCGGGACCTCTGGCAAAGGTGCCAACTATTTTTGCTGACACGGGGCCGAGCGACGCACCATTCCCAGGCTGCACGTCCCCGTGCTCAGACCACAGGCGAGCTTGGGCGAGTTTGAGGCAGGGGGCGTCACAGTGGCAGGGGAGGGAGGGGAGGCCAGGTTCAGGAGAGTGGCAGTGACAGTGGAGGCAGTGAAGACACAAGCTCAGAGGACATGGATATGAGCAACACTGAAAGTGACGATGAGAATGGGCAAGAAACACCAGCGCCTGCACAAGATAGGGCAACAAGGGCAGCACTGCCAGCTGCAGACGGGTCCAGACAGAAAAATGCGTTGTATAGATTCTTGATTGCTTGTGATCAGTGGTGTCCAATGTGACTGACACATGTGGGCAACGCATGTGGGCTACTGTGTGCACAAGTGGCGTGGCATCATTGATAGTGCAAAGTCGTGATTGAGAGCAAAAAGAACATTTGGCAGCACGCTGTGTACACATACAATAATGCAAGAGTGCTATGCCAGCTTCTCAGCTTCCTTGGCACAGATGCCAAGCTTTTCCACCTTATTATTTTTTTTCCCGCGACGTTTGTTTTTCTGGGCCATGATTCCGTCACGCAAACACCGGCATCAGAACGGTGCAACCTGACAGGGGTGGAATTGTTACGTGTCGCACCGTCACTGCACAGGTCATGCCCATGCGCTTATTTCCCTCCATGCAACGCCTAACCATCAGCCGATAACGCGGCTCAAATATGTTTAGACTGATCTTCTCTGTTGGTAGGAGCGGGGCCATAACGAATATGGGAAGATCTGCTCCCTCTGCTGTTGAGCCACCAGAGCTGCGCGACTGTATCTCCCGCTCACGAGCTGCGCTCTCCTGGGGAAATGCATGTCTTATCATATTCTGCAGGACCACCGTCACTGGCAGGTTTCGACCAGTGTGCAGCACTCTGCGGCACAGTGGGCACCTGCAGAAACAGAGCGTCACGTTTTCTGTATATGAATGTGCTCAATATTGGGGATTCATCATATAACATGCTATTTAACGCGCTGCCTGACTCGCAAGATTCAGGCCTACCGCTTGTATGTGGCGGCACAGATCTGCAAAACTATGGAGACAATGTAGTAAAGCGCCGACATAAAAGGCACACAGGTTCGCACTTGCTAGAATGATCCATAGCCCTGGCGAAGCAGGTTCGGCAGAATGTGTGGCCGCAAGGAGTTGTGACGGGTTGGCAGAAGAGCTTGCAGCAAAGCGGGCACATGCAATCACAGCCATCAAGCCTCTTCTGCAGTCCGGCATGTTCAGGGTCACGCTGATCTGATAGATGCTGCATGTCATCGATTAGTCTCTGCAAAAAACTTAGTTAGTAGCATACACTATCCAAATTTGCCCTTGCAGTTGCCTAGGAAACAACTAATACAGTGCTGACACGTGGACAGTGTGTTTGTTTCATCGCACCTGTGCTTCGATGTTGGATGGATCGCGGGAAAGAGCGGCAAAATAGGCCGCCTCTGCATCAATATATTCCTCGATTGCCTGTAGAGCATATCCTTTGCAGATGTGTGGCTCTGCTGCATCCGGACGCATGTTTCCAGCCCGTTCAGCATCTGCTAGTCCAAGCTTAGCTAATTGATGGGGATCCATTGCATACCGAGCAGCTGTCTCAGAAGTGGCTGAAGGTATGGACTTTAGATGATTGCTGTACGCTGGAAAACACAGAGTTGCTTAGAACGGCTTGAACGTACAGACTGCTGAAATGCGCCCAACAATTCTGCATCGCCTTACCCACATAACATCTGCTTCGATCTAGCAGCAGTGAGTACTTGGCACTGTCGTCTTGTGCACCCACTAAGGATATTGCAGATTTCCAACATCTCAATGCCGCATCAAACTGCACACATTGGCATGGGTAAGTTGACTTATGGGAATCCTGGTCATGTTGGCACTGGCTCAGCCACGTCACACCAGGGCCTGATCTGCGAAGAAAAGCAGCCACAAACAGCGAGCAGGCAGCTGCATTTAATGATGACAGGTTGCGGGAATGCTGTGGTCGGAAGTGTAGCACATGGCCACAGCTCGCCTTTCTACGACGTACAACACGCCCAGCGGCCTTCCTGCGAGGCTCACGTGCGCGGCACAACAGCACCGGCAATTCTTACCTGTCCATCCTGAGAGGCACTCTTGGCGCGTGTAATGATGGCGTTGAACTCAGACCTCTGCATGGCGGTTTGAAAGAGACAGTGAGAATGAGCCCATACATCCAACTGCGACCAGAACCGACTTGCGGTTGCCAGCATCATGATCAGGACGCGGCGCACCCATGTATCATCCACCATTGTACATGTGCGTTTAACAGGTGAGTGTGGCCTGATGTTATTGACCCGACAAATCCCGCCCGGCGTAGCTGGAATCAATACTATAACATGCCACACAAACTACAATGGAAGCGCGCCATTCCATTTTCACCATCCATCATTACTTGCAAAAGGCACTAATGTTTATCATAACACGATCGTACCCTCGCTGATAGGGCTCTACGCAAGGCACTCTCCTTCGCAATGCATTCATGCCATGCAAGGTGAAAATGTGGAGACGGGCGCGTTCGCCGTGTCGTATGCCAACGGACATCGACGCCGGAACAATACAATTCCAGCAATACCACCCATGCCATGTTGCTCGTATCACTGACTGGAGGGAGTTGAGGCACCCAACTGTGGCTAAACACGGCCCACAAACTCTCAAGACTTGCCCGCTCACGAGATACTTAGCGAAATTTGTGACCTTGTTGGCTTCTATGAGCCTGTACCATCAGCTGTGTATGAACGAGGATTCCTGTACTAGCATGCGAATAACTCTTCATTAGCGCTGTGGCAGGCATGAAAACAGACAGCGCGCTGGCATCACCGACGTTCCTGCAAACGTTGACACCAGTAGAGCGGAAACATTTGCTGGAGCAGCTTGCGGGCCAGCCGCATGTGCGATGCAATGCACCAGCGGTGCGTGAACGTTGTGTCGCACGTGCTGCATAACAACGAGTGGGATCTGGCAAACAATGTTACTTCGAGACTTTACCGCGCGGTCATAGAATCTGCCGTCTCGTAAGACGGTAATTTTCAACATTCCGCATTGATATGTAGACATGGTTGCCGATCGCGGATCATATGATGCGCTTCTTGAGTTCACCGCAACCACTGCATTGCAGGGCAACGCCGCACCAACAATGCTGGCCAGTAAGCAGAAAGGGCGACTTCGAGGTGCGAATATGTGTACGCTTGGGAGCGCTTTGATAAACCGTTACATCTCAAGCACAACTGCTTGGGCACACACTGTTGATTTTGCACATGGTAGAATAATTTACGCGGCAGCAGCAGCAATTGGGCAGCAGGTGCCTCCATCGCATCGCTCACGTCGGATGAACTTGGGCTACCGGATGGCCATAGCCTTGTTCAACAACTGTTCCAACACAAGGCTGCGTTGCGTGCACTCCAAGACCAGGCGGACGGTCTAGTCCGGGACAACCGTGCGCTGTCCACAGAAGTTGTGCACCTGAGGAAAGTGGCCGCATCTGAGAGACACACTGCGTCCGCGCTAGACAGTAGAGTAAATCAGCTACAGGTACAGGTCTCGTAATGCCTAACCTGGCATGATTTGCTTGCAATTTGGTCCCAGTGACCTTGGCAACTTGAGTGACAGGCTCATCACAATTGGCGCGGTGACTGCTTGGAGGAAACCAAAATTGATTGTACAAGACATTCTAGGTCAACTGTCAAACAGAATCTGTCAGAAGCGTGTTGTTGACCGCAAGATGGTTGTGGCGAGATGGAGAACAATCCATGATCACATATGTATCACAGTACACAGAATGAGCTGTGCACATTTGCCTGTCTGTGTCTAATTTGTATCCCCGATTTCCCCTCTTTTCTCTCGCAGTATCAGGATGCCTGTTTCTGAATTGAACGGCGCGCATCGAGGTCAGATTGCTGGGCAGAGCAATGCCTCTCCTCGATCCTCACCAGGTTCATGGTTATGAATAGAATTCCATGGAATACTCCTGAGCAGACACTTCAGTGCTGAGTTTGTGCAGGCACTATATGTCGATTGTTTTGATCAGCAGAATTCTCTTCACTTACAGCAGCAGGTGAGCGTATGACCTCTATGTCATCAAATCAAGCGATTGTTGTGTGGCATTGGCGCGCATCACGAGTGCTTTCTGATTGGCTGTGCAGGCGTCCCTTAATGCAAAGTTGGACCAGCTGGCGACCCCGGAGGTTCTGGCAGCCACACAGCCTCCTGCAGAATTTCCGGTGCCTGCTCCTCACTCTGAGCCCAGAAGCCTTGGCTCAGCCGTGTCCGAAATCAACAAGCTTCGTAAGCAGCTGATTCATGCACACACGCTGCTTGCGAAAGCTACGAAACAGTGTGAAGGATACCGGGAAAAGCTGAGTGAGTCACAGGTGGGCATTCCTGGATGCCATTCGTTCTGAGCTGGCCAACATGATGGTGAGCAGTGGTTCCCTCCTCTTGGTAACACGGAGGTCGTACTGCTGTGCAGTCTAAACGCAAAGCTGAAAAGGCTGGGTATCAGAGGGAAATGGCCGGAATGCAATCAAGGCTACTGGGGGCCATGAGGCGGCTAGTTTATGTTGCAGACAAGGTCGCAGTCAAAGATGCAACCATTGCAGAACGGGATGCGTACGTTAACAGGCTGGAACAGCAGCTGGTTACCAAGCCCATGCTGCAGCAACGGGCGCCCGCTAAGGCACGCACTGACGCGGTCAAGGCATCCCGGCGTCAACAAGACCGGCGCTGCCGCAGTCACGGGCCAGGTTTCAGACCGCCAAGCCCGTCCCCTGGCGCCCGTGCGATGCACGGCCAGCTGACTCGGGCTTCTTTGCACACAAAGGAGCGGCACTTTGCCAACAGCACACCAGCGGTGGATCGCATGGGTGCACTGCGGCGGCCAGCAACAGCACAGCCGAGTCACTCAGGGTCGCCGGGATACCGTCAGAAACATGAGTTACAATCGAAAGCGCGACCGAT
>JALKAD010000165.1:255004-267758 GCA_024500015.1 Ulva compressa
CACAACTTGTCGCGCAGTTGTGTGTCCTCAGCATCACACATCCACTTCAGCGTCTGCAGCTGGTACTTATGCAGCTTAATACCTTTGGCAAAGCCTCGTGGCTGGGGTGCCTCCGGCAGGTCCAGAGGTGCCTCAATCTGGTCCAGGATGTTGCCGAGGCCCAACTGCATGCTCGGACGCTCCAGCTGCTTACACACGCCTTTGTACTTGGAATTGCTCCGAAGAAGCATCCGAAGGAAAGAGCTGAGAATATGTTTGCGCTCGTGCTTGTATTTCCTGGCTGGTGGCGTGCGGTTGCTGTCTGGGAACGTCTCAAAGCGATTCATGTCTTGGATGACAGTCGCTTTGCTGGACACCATGGTCTCCCGTGCATGAAGCGTGACACGAAGGGCTTGCCCGCCATCGGGGAGCGTCACCAACGCCACTTGCTGTAGAGCCGGGCCCCACAGCTCACCGTCCTTGTCTCTGTACACTGTCTGAAGTGACACCAGCTGATTGAATGCCTTCATAGGCAGGCCATGCATGCGGCTCCAATGTTTGTGTGACCTGCAAGCGTGCCAGGTGGATGTCATAGCCACATTCGTTGTGCTAAAACTTGGAGGCAGGTTCACTGCAGCGCAGTCCAGGGTATGTTCAATGTTGGGTCTTGTGGGACCGAATGACCCCACATCATATCATGAGCAGGAGATCGTACTCCATGCGCTGTTTGACGTATTTGGCATGCCTGCGCAACTCCAGGAGCGTCACAGACTTGTGTCGTGGTGGTTTGACGAGTTTTTGGAGGTCAAGCAGGTCTCTGGTGCGGGTGCGGGGTTCCTGCGGCTTCATCTCCTCATCTGCACATGCGTGCACTGTGCCTTCCACTGGATCTTCGGCGGCACACGTATGCTCAACCTCAAGCTTCATCAGCTCATCTGCAACAGGTGAGGTACACGCATGCAGTGTGCTTTCCTGTGCAGTGGCGCATGCTTGGTCTTCCGCAGTCTCCACACGCGCATCAACACAGGCGTGTAGCATGCCTTCCTCTGCAAGTGCATGGGCACATGCCTTCGCGCTAGTTGTCTGCATGGGCTCGTCCGCATGTGCATGAGGGCCTTCGTGCTTGATGGCATCTGTGCATGGTGTATCCTTCTTAACGGGCTCGAGTGGTTCACTCAGAACAAGCGCAAGCCCCATAACGCCTTGTACACATGGAGCTAATACATCTCCAATTTTCTCACGAGCAAGGCAGCAAGGAACTCGGCAGCCGAACATCTCTGATGTACGGGTGACAGGCACATGCCTATATAGGCTTTCTGCAAGCTCGGGGACCCTGTAGCGACACAAGCGATTAATGAGATTGTTGCAATTCTGTGCGGTGTGTATCGAGTTGAAATATGCAGACACCGAGCTTTTCTGGTTCGGCAATTTTCAGGTCGGAGACATGCCTATCTTCGAGCTTGCTGGCATCACAGATTGACCATCGTTCCAGAATTGCGAGAACCTCACGCACAAATGCCTGTCGAGGTGATTTCTCACATTGCATGACGAGCTTTTCAAAAGTTGTCGGGACCAGCAATGGGACTGGAACCAGACCTGCAAGAAGTAACGCCATCACAGCAAGTGGTGCAGATACCTCTGGGCAGGGTCGCGTGTCAGATGAACAACAGAATCATACCTGCACGAATGCCTTTGACACAGAAACTATTGGCCATGACTTGATCGGCTGAGATGCCATCAGAACATTCCTCGACCTCTGGCAAGAGAATGTCAACCACTGTGGAATGAGCTACATTGCGCAAGCTGTGCTGGTCAACATCGTTTGTCCTCCACGCAATCAACTGCGCCTCCTTCTTGGACCATGACAGTGACATGAAGTCGGAGGAGCTGTCATCAAATCTGAAGTGTTCCGCCAATGTCCTTGTTACCCCATTTGTGATGCTCCCGAACAAGATGCGGGTGCCGTCCTCCATCAGCTGCACACAGTCTGCGTTGTCCGGATATGAGTGTGCACCAGCCAGCATACTTGCTGCATGCGTATAATGACGGTGCTACAAGCATGTCATGCTGAGACTGGCCGCTGGGCAACCGTATGTCCCAAGTTTTATGCATGGCTGCAAGCACAAAATCTGAAGGGTACACTGCACGTCTGTCGGGTCCAGAGCTTGTGAATCATGTGCCATAGGGAAGCTTCCCTGTGCTCAGCAGCACCGTACATGTGGAGGGTTTGGGTAATGAAGAAATCGGCAGGTCAGCAATGCACATGTAGATGAGGCGACCCATTGCACACGACGGTATGCATCAACATGTTTCAAGGCGCTCGACGCGTCGCGACGGTGCAACACGCTTGCAGAAAAAGCATTCTACAAACAGAAAACAAAGAAATCATCGAATCGTGGCAAAACAGGTGTATGCTTCACTCTGGTGCGCAACTGCCGCAGTGAGTCATGGCATGACATTTTGCCGGTGCACAACAGTCCTCAGCGACTCCTGAGCTGCACAGCACTGCAAAAGTAGCTGGCGCCGTACCCCTC
This sequence comes from Ulva compressa, assembly GCA_024500015.1. Classification (NCBI taxonomy): domain Eukaryota; kingdom Viridiplantae; phylum Chlorophyta; class Ulvophyceae; order Ulvales; family Ulvaceae; genus Ulva; species Ulva compressa. Next base: position 257,518 of record JALKAD010000165.1, read on the forward strand.
CAACACAGTCAATGCCCAGCACAGCGGCAACTTGGGGAACGACAGAATCCAAGCTTGCATTGTGCTGGGTCTTTATGCCAATAAGCTGTGGTGAAGTGCTGCCAACACAGTCCACAAGCAGGCAGGCTCGTTGAACAAAGTCCAATGGTGGCATGGCAGGCTCGCCCTCAGCAGGGGCAAGCGCTGCCAGTGAAATGGTCTTGGCAGGCAGCTTGGGTAGGTTCCTCTGAGGCTCCAATACACGGTTTGAATACCGAATGGCATCACTGCGGACACACCAGCCTCAGTATATTGACCAATCGTGCCTCCTTGCCTGTAATTCTGATCACCGCAGCTGCATCTGCCTGCTAATCACGTTTCAGGCACGCTCCATACACGAAATGAGCGTTGCTAATGATGCAAATCACTGAAGCACAGTTAGTATGGCATGGATCATCAGCCGCCATGCGATGCAGGCACCTCTCCCAGGCAGCTCAGCAACGGGGGTGAGGAGCATACGGTATTCTTTCTGGTAGGCGTTGCTGGAGCTGGATAGACTGCATGCAGTAGATGCCGCCAAAGTACGCCTCCCATGATCGCCAGTCAGACAAGTCATTCCTGAGACCATGGTAGCCCCATGGAGCTTGGTCCAGATGTGCCTTGACAGTTTTGACAGCCTCGCTTTGTACCTGAATAAGTCATGCATCAGCTGAATACACAGGCGGAGGTATCGACTGATTGACTTCCTGTAGCCACATGCATACAGTGGTACAGGACGGATGGTTATCACACCTTGACAGGAAAGTCAACTGTGCCAATCTTGGCAAAGCGCGCCAACTCTTCACTGCTCGGTGTAATTGGGACCAGATCCCTGACATGTGGCTTCTGCCCCGCATAATTGGGTGATTTGGCATTACTTGGATACATGTAACTGCCAACATCATCATTCATGTAGCTCCAGGGGTCATTTGGAGGCAATGCTTCTATGGGCGAATATCCCTCTGGTCCTTCATCTGGCTCCATCGAGCTCCCGTCATTCTCCATCGAGCCCCCATCCTGCTCAATCGAGCTCCCATCGCAGCGAGACTGGTCCTCGCTGCACAGCATGTCGTCCTCTTCGTGCTCCTCCTCCTCCTCCTCCTCCTCCTCCTCCCCCTCCGCTCCAGCATTTGTTTCGTCTTGATCAGGATCAATATCGTGGCCATTGCTAGCTTCTAGAGCATTATGGACAGCAATACCATCTTCCCAAGTCGGAAAATCCTCACACTCATGGTGCACTTCATGGTCCTCCTGTACAAAGGCAGATTGAACACAAAGAGTGACCCCAAAAAGAGGATGCCTGAAGAACCTGATTGATTCGGATATGACACCTGATGTGTCGCACAACCAGAAACAGAGAATAGCAACATCTACTGTCTCGAACTGTCACGTAGCAACTGGGTGACAACTGAAGGTGGACAATCACCGCAACTGTAAAACACCTGAAGAGGATATCATGTAGCAGAGCTTGGAATGGCTGAGACCAACAGCACCATGTAGCCATGCGCTCCATTCCGGAGATTGCGAACCACAGCTGCCAACCTGTGGTGCGCTTGGCCACCCCAAACAGTCGCGAAACGACTGCATATCGCTTGATTTGAAAGTGCAGTATATTATGGCACCACAAGCGTTGACTTTGCACGAAAAGCGGGCCGCATATTCAAACAGCCGTTGACCGGTGCTGGCGTGGTGGTGCAAGTGCGTGCTGTCGCATTAACAACATTATGCGGAGAAGCGTCGGAACAGCACGCAAAAAACAATCGATGTAGGTTCCTCGACAATGTCACCTGTTCCCTGTCTTGCTGGCTTGAGCATCGCCTGTCCGCTACAGCGCAAGGTCTCTCCACGCACGCGTTCTCTGCGCCGGGAGGCTGCTGTTGCTGATCTCCACGCTTGATGCGTTTCTTTACAGGGCTGCCATTGGATAAGAGAATGTTCTTTTGTCCATCATGCTCCGCTGTAGAGGATCCTGGCTAAGCCAACAAAACACTACAGGTACGAAATCAGCAGCACATCCACGAGGTGCTGAACGCTACGTGATCATGTTGACAGGAAAATAGACAGCAACATACTCTTCGTAGGCCATGTCTCTACCATGTGATTGAGCTTGTCCGCGCATCGCTGTCTAGCGCGATGCTTCGAATTCACCATGTGGCGTGGACTGATACCGGCGTCTTCTAAAACCAGGGTGGCAAATCGAAACCAAAACTGTCCACTGCACAAATTACACCTGTTTGATGGGATTTCAACAGGGCGCTACGCCCGGACCACTTAGATCCCACCGGCACTTACGAACGCTGTCGCCAACCATGTTCTGCATCCATACATTGCATCATTCACTCAATCTCCCGAAGCGAAGCCACATGTACGGATGCCATGGCACGCCATGTCAACTGGTGCAGATATCTGGTGGCAAGCATCGACATCGTTCAAATCTGAACACGCGGGGCATGCATTGCGCTTCAGGAAAAGTACCGATACGTAGGCGAACTTTGAAATTATGTCACACGTTCCTGAAACGCGCCTTCGTGTTCGTTCCCAGCTGTCGCAATTTGCCACAATGCGTAAGGTCGGGCCTCGGGAAAAGGGAGTTGCGTGACCGGCAGCCACGATGTCAGCAGCCGCCAACTTGCACACGCATGCACAACCGATTGTGTCAGCCTTCTGTACGGTCGCCTGCCTCTGCGCTGCTACTGGCCCGCCCTCAAACATTCGGATCCATAAGGCGAATTGCCAGAGCGCACCGCACCAAAAGTTTTTGCGCCGGATGGCAGCGCGCGTGGGCTTGCACCACAGACTCCATACTGGCCTTGCGAAAGGCCTGCGCCTGATCAGCTTGCCATTGACTTTAGGCATTGCACGCCAGCCCGCGCACAGATCCACGACGCAGGTCCATCCCAGATGCTTCCCTGAGCATGCCTGGCGTGCTAAACAGGCCCAAAAGTGTCTACTGCCTGAGATCGTCCAGCGAGCCTTGCAGCGTGCCGTGCCGTTGCGCTCACGGAGCTGGACTTTCAACGTTTTCATTGCATGAAACTGTTTGACCGTGAGCTTTGGCGCGATGCCGTGCATGCCAAAACATGTTCAAGAAACCTGACATGCTGCGTGTCGCGTTTCGGCGCATTTCGCTTCCAGCCAAGAGCTCCAGCATCATTTCACTGTGCAGCTCGTGGTGCCTTACGCATTGTAGTCTTCACCGACTGCCAGGGATGGAGATATATACGAATGAAGGTGATCGCGGAGGGCCGCTACCTCGCGCCATCGCCCTCAAGTGACGCTGGCCACTTGGTTGGGTCACACCTTCGGGTCTGGCAGCAGGTATGCCATATCGAAGCATGCCGGCCCACATGCAGGGCCCAGGCTGGGCTTGAGCTGCATGGCCTGTTCCACTGCAGCCAGGTCATAGCCGTTTTGAGAGGCCAGCACAGCTGGAGAATGTGTACAGTAGTTGTGCGTGCACATTCAGAACCTGCTGCTGTCGTATCTTTGTTTGTGTGTCTGTGCTTGCACATGCTCATGCGGTTCTCTACATATGTCTGCTTGGACCATTGGTGCTGCAGCATGCTGTTGGTCTCTGGAGCTATTTCGGTGATGAGTTACACCCTAAACAACGGCACGTATACTAGTGCATATATACCCCAGCGTGCCTGCTCCTGGCTAGTCAAGCTGCCCTGGTCTCCGCTGGGTTCCTGCACCATCAGGCTAATAAACACGACCAGTCGCAAGCGAGGGTCGCCAACGCCATTCCGCTGCAGCAAATATTTGCACTGTGCATGTTGTTCCTGACAGGAGCTATGGGCACAGTGCCAACCGGGTCTTATAATTCACGGCCCTAGTCTTATACCGACGTATTGATGTTGCCTGGTGCCTTATGCAAAAAGCTGGATTGATGTGCATAGCGAGAACAACATAACAGCATTGAAGCTGACCATGGCTACAACAGTGCTGGCTGTGCACTCCTGGTCCAGAGGCATATGACTGGCATTGGAACTTGTTGAGATTGCAGTACTATACCACTAGACTGCAGTGGAACTATACCACTAGACTGCAGTGGAATAGCACGTCGCGACCAATGGTGTGTGCGCAACTCTTGCTTACCAGTGTGCGCACTGCTGACAGGCCCGTCATTCGCGCATATATTGATACTGCGAAAACGCGTACAGCACCCAAATGAGTTTCACGATCAACTTGAAGCATTGCATGTGAATAGTCGCAAGCCACAGTTGTCAATCTGGTCAGCATCAGCACTCTCTACCATGTACTGAGACGCTACTGGAACGAGTCCATAGGCACTCTGCTCGCATTTCATATCTAATAGACGTTTGAATTACAGCGCCTGATATTATTCAGTGTTAAACACTGAAATAATATCCACAGGTTCCTTCATTTGAATCCAAATGATCTAAAATCAACATCATATCACTTGGTATCGGACAATTCAAAAATGGCTGGCTCACATTCAATCGAACACCCGAGGCAGCCCCCGGTGTGGCCCACCGGTGGTACCTGTCCTAGTACTTGTCATGTAACGGCGCCAAGAAAGCCAGCCATGAGGCGCAGGAAACCCCATCATCGTGCCATAATCCATAGCATCTTCCTGATGAACACCATCATCACAATCACAAGAGATGCATCATCTTCAGTCCCCCCGGAATTCTCTGACTCATGCAGACACAAGTAGACTTCGTTGGCCCCTCTAGTCACTCCGGTGAGCCTGCATCAGAAGCTGACTAATACTGAATATGCACACAGATCTGCAGTCCCAGAGTGATCAACTGCAGCAGATCTGCAAGCACTTCGCCACAGATGCGGAATGTTGTCAAATGCATTTGCAGCTGCGGCATAGACAACATGCAAACAACACCTTGGCCAATAACAATGCTATTTCGCGTTTCTGTTGGTGTTGTCAGAGAGTGCTGCCCCATGGACATGCAATTTTGCACGGCGTGCTGTGATATTTGCATCCTGACTTGCCTTGGACAGCAGTACATGCGGGAATTGCAAACAGCTTCTGCAGCTCCTCCGCACGGATCTTTGCCTTCTCAGCAGCTTGACTAACACGCCCCTCCTTGCCAGAAGCGCCACACAATTCAGCCTGGATGCTCGGTCTGTCTCGCACTACCTCCATGACGTGTTCCTGCACAGGGGCCATTGGACATTACAGGAGCCATTGAACGTTGCAGCTTTCACTGGGCTCAGAAGTTAGATCCCACTCTGATAATGTCTGCACTCTCTGTACGCACGTGACATTCCACGTCTGCTGGCAATTACCATTGCATGACATCCGAATTGGAAGCAAGGGTGGTTCAAACTTTGCACCGATCTAAGCACATGCATTATATCAGACGATTTGTCCGCTAACAAGACCAGGTTGAGGAAGTTGCCAATGTGCTTTGGCAGCACTGGAATTGGTATGACTGCTGTGAGCAGTGCACAACCAGACTGCCTTGTTGTCCAGCGCAGTGCAGTTCACGCGGCATATATTCATCTGCAGAGCAATATGGCAAGTGTGCCCCAAAAGCCTGGACCCGGCCAATCACATTTTGCCCAGCCCGCGTTTGCTGTGTGCAAGGACAGCATTGAATTTGGTACTCGCCAGCCTAGTGGCCTAGAGGGTTGGTGGCCCCACATCCAGAATGAGCAGCAAACCTCAACAGAACCCTTGACATACAGCCGCTTGACGGTCACAGGTTGCTTTTGCCCCATGCGCCACGCACAGCCCACCGCCTGTGCGTCCAATGCAGCATTCAGCAGCGGTTCCATTATGAAGACCACATTGGCCTCTGCCAGATTGATTCCTGTGGCTGCAATGCTCTGTGTTGCAATCAGCACCTGCACACAGTTGTGCGTTGTGGGTGGAGCGCTTTTTGTCAGGGGGCATGCTGACCGAACACAGGTGAGATGATTTGTGTCAACTCCCGCCTCAGGGCGCCGCGCCAAGTGCAGTGCTAGCAATGGAGAGACGCTTTGCAGTCGACAGCGCAAGGAAGGTGAGCAAAAGTTCAGCTGCAGACCTTGATGCTCCTGTCCCCTTTGAAGGCCTCCAGTGCAGCCGTACGCTGTTTCGGGAGCACGCGGCCAGAGATGCTACGGAAAGCCACCGCAGAGCGTGTAAGTGTCTGCTCAATGCAGGGGATAGTTTCTGGATACCCAGTGAGCACAAGCACTTTGCTTTCAGGATGTGTCTCCAGGATCTGTGAAAGCTGCTCCTTCATGGCCTGGAGAAATACCCACCATAATGGGGTTGAATTCAATTGAACACCAATGTTTTTTGGTGAGTACATCAGTGTGAAATGCACTGTGCAATGCGAGCATCCCCGAGTAGCTGCTCACTATCATGCCTCAACTGCACAGTGATAGGCATGACAGGCGATCACGCCCGGTCGCCACCAGCACCACACCTTCAGCTTTGACTGCAGGTGCAGCGGCTCACCACCAGCATCTGCGTCAGCCTCCACAACCGGGTATCGCGCACCTTGCAGCGACTTGACAGCGCTTGGTTTCCTGCACAAAGGGCACGTGCCCTGCTGACTGAGCACCCGCGTAATGCAGTCTCGGCAGAACCAATGCCCGCACACTGTGCGCGCTGGCTGGAGAAAGACTTCCCAGCACACTGGACACTCCACGCTGTCCTCTGGCGGGTAGCAGGGGGCATCACACTGCTGCCCTGACCGTCCAGCCTCCATAAATACAGAGACGTTGAATTGTGCATCCAAACACTCGGCCCCAGAGCACAGCCTGCGTAGAGGCATGAGTAGGGCCATGATTTGCATGGCGTGTGCCTGGCAAAACTCAGGGCCGCGTATCCAGCAGGTTCGAAATGTCGTGCTAATGCGTGCGTGTGCCTGCTTGTACTGCTGCCACTCCATATCAGTGAGGTGTACAGGAACAATCTCTTCTGTCTTGGGGGGCATGGGGCACTCGCCCCTAGATGCGAGCGTTGCCTTGCTGTGCTGGAGCATGATGCCTCTCAAGGCAGCGGCCACACGCCACCGGGTTCTTGCTTCGCTACCTCTGCGCAGCCTCCCCATCTGTTCGGAAGTAGGGGCGAGGTGGTCAGCATGTAGCATCTCAAACTGTGCGCGCAGCGAGGCAAGGCATGTGGCAGGGGCCCTAGTGCAGGCCCACCGCTGATCCGACTGCACCAGTAGTCATGGCTTGGCAGGCGGGTGTGCAACCGAGGAGACTGCGGCATGATGCAGACCCATGCCAACGACGTGCACTTGCAGTCGAGAGATGCAAACGGCATACAGGCCAAAGGCAGCTGCTCGCCTGTGGATTCCATGAATCCATCCATGCAGTGGCTGCTTCGCTTCAGGCCAGCCTTCGGCCAAGCAAGGCACATGGGGACTTGCTTTTCAGTGGTACACGGTATCACTCAAGGAGAAGTGTGTGAGGCGCACCTGGAGAGCGTTGCAGGCCTGGAAGCGAGTAGTTTTTTCGCTGCTGACCACGTGCGAGTCGTCAAAAATGATCCTCCACCACTTGATCTTTAACACTGCACAGGACGGACATCAGTCAGTACAGAGCATGCTATAGGGTATTCCGTAAATCGTAGATATACTTGAGTACATTTACATCACAATGATGCTCTAAATGTGTTCATCACGACGCTTGCATGCACTGGTCATGGCAGGCGCGAGGAACCATACTGGGGCTACTGGGGCTTGTAGTATCACCATTCAGATGCTTCTGATATTCATGCGTCAGGATCTCGTATGTGGTCACCACCAGATCAGCACGGGCGAGTTGAACGGTGTCCAGTATACGCTTTGGTCCATGGTGCTGGCAGATTGTGATGGTGTCGCCCTGAAGCTTGCTGCGGGCGTCTGTAACCCACTGTTGCAGAGACGAACGCTGCACAAACAACATGCCGAACATTCATAGAGCAGTTGTAGAAATGCGAACATACACTGAACACGTGCAGCAGTGACCGAAACGAGAAACATGGACAAGGGCACTGGGAGGTTCTGCTGTTCCCAGGAGTCCCAGCTTTTATTGAGATTGCAGTACTATACCACTAGACTGCAATCACTTAGCACGTCGCGACGTGCTAAGTGATTGCAGTCTAGTGGTATAGTACTGCAATCTCAACATCTGCAGCTCCCAATGGAGTCAGTCTCCGGAACGTACTGAACGCCCTCATCAGTCACAGTGGCTTTGTTCCCGAGTGGGCACACACCTTACAGACCACCAGCGTGGCACGGCTCTGCACAAGTTGTTCGCTGTCTTCACCTGCGAGCGGGGAGCCAGCCACAACTGTGCATGGCGCAGGATGTGCCAAGTGCAGTGCCAGCGAGATGACCTGCAATGCAGCAACACTAAGCCTGTCATGCGCAGATGTCAACACCCTGTAGCTGCATGCGACACCACATTTGCCGCAGTATCACAGATTGTAAGGTCGTGCTGATTGGCAATGAGCTGTCCCCACCGTTTTACCGAGGCCGGCCTCATGTGCTAGTATCCCCGCACAGGTGCTCCTTGGCTGGGAAGTTTTCATCAGCCGAAAGACCGGGCTGTAATATACGTCTTCCTGTACACCATCGTCAGCTGAGCACGGCAATGCAGTGAGAATACCCCGAGTGCCTGGGCCTTTGTAGGAAGCACGAGTTCCACACCATTGTGGGTAATCGCAGCCAGAACTTGTGCAGCATTGTGCATTCCTCCATGTCTAGCATCCAGCCAAGAGTCTGCCTCTGGTACTTTGGTAGAGTGATACCAGGCGCAAGGCCGCCAGGCTCGTCTGCCTCAGGGAGGTCTGGAGGAGCCTCAGTCAGTTCCATGATATCCTGGGGTGTCAGACATTGCACATGATCAACTGGCGGGAATACGGTGTTCCGCATGTGCTGAAATTCCACACTCTCCCGCAGTAGTAGGTGCAGAACCGAGTCTAATTGAATGAGCTTGTAGGACCACTTGTGCGGCGAGCCCATAAAGGCAGCTCGGGCTCCGTACAGTGCAATGTGCAGAGCTGCTCGACCCTGCTTGTCATGGCATAGCGCAGTGTGTGCTTTCAGCAAGGTGAATCGGCCTGCAGTTTCCGGACCGTTTTCCACGTCAGTGCATGAACATGACCGAACGGCACGCAGAGCAGGCAAGATCAGAGCCTGGTCGTGGCTGTGGGCTGCCTCCACCCTGCATGCATGCTTCATGATCACGGACAACAAGTCCCTCTGTAATGCAAAGTGCGCTGTACCATGTGGTCGCGCGCAACGTGAGCACCACCGCAACAATGGCGGCTCTCACTGCAGGTGCATACACGACCGCCAATTGATGCAGAAAGCATGATATGCATGCGGGCCTCTGCGGGGGCTGTGGCACAGCAGATGCATGCATGAGCGGAGACAACATGTGTGGCCCTCAGATCACTTGTTGAAACACTACTGTGCTAGAGCTGATGTCAGGACGGCCAAGGGAGTGACATGCCCTTCCATCCACAAGGGAGTCGCTTGTTGCTTGTTTGCAACTGTGATCCAGGCGTGTGTCAGGCATGCAATTTTTGTTTGCACTAGGGTGCTACGGACTGCTTACGGGTCAGCACTGTCAAGTGCCAACCACATACCGCTTGGAGTCGTACGGGCTGCAGGCATGTGCAGTGCTGACGCCATAGGAACTCACAGCTGGGGGGAAAACAGAAGAAAAAAAACGGGAAGCATGCCAGACCCAGGTAGCATAGCCACAGCGTCCCTGCGGGCAGGGAAGGGAGAGACTACAGCCCATGCCGGGGAGGGGAAAGTGCGCACTTGGCTCGAACTGAGATGTACTCCTGATGCAGTCGCAGCAAATATGGCGACACTGAGGGCAGCCGAGGAGGATCCACCAAGTCCTGCAATTGCAGCGGACTGCCATCGTCCGCTCTTGCACCTTGTTCCGCTTGTCCATGCATATGCAGCCTGTCCAGCAGCATGGCAACACACGCTACGCTGGGGCAGCTCTCACATTGCAGCTGAGCTGCAAGACTGCACTGCAGATCAGAAGTACGCAATTGGGAGATTGTGCATGTGGGTGTCCCCTCGCCCGTCTGTTGAAAGCACGGCACACTGCTGTACACCTGCTCCTGGAGGTATGCCAGGCTGCACAACACAGCTATATATCTGTTCTCTGCAGATTCATTTTGGGGCACACAGCGTGCAGCAGACCTAGTGGAGCTCGAGCTCCACTGGTCGACCATGGCCATGCATGGTCAAGGGGTGAACGTTCCAGTTCATGTACTCGAGTATATT
>JALKAD010000165.1:310803-322027 GCA_024500015.1 Ulva compressa
GTCTCAAACGCCAGGTTCCGCGCCTGGACATCCGCGCCTTGATCGACAAGCTGCCTCAGGATGTCCACTTTGGCGCCCATGGCTGCCGCGTGAAGCGGTGTGCTCCCAAGCTCATCGACAGCCATCACCGATGCCCCCCGTGCCTGCAAGGCAGCATATGAACGATCATACCCAAAGTGGTCCATCAGCTACGTCCAGGGTACCCTGAGTGATATCACCCCAATCGATTGCAATATTCCACCTAGCAGTGAAGAGTGAAGCATGCATGGCCGGCCAACGAGCTTGGCCAATAGGCGAATAGGGTCAGGCAATGCTGCGCACGTAGCTGCACTGCCGCTGTGCAAACGTACCACAAGGAGCTTGATGATGTTGGCAAATGCCACTGATAGCTCTTGCAGGGCCTGGAATAGCGAGACCGGACGGGGCGACTCCCCGACGCGATCTGCTGTCGCACGCCGAGGCCTACGTGCGGATAGCGCTGCAAGGGCGCCGTCGGTGGCTGCGCGGTGCTGCTCCAGCGCAGGCTGCAGCCGGTCACGCTCTCGCACTGCGGCCACTTGCTCAATTGAGCCTGCGGCGACATGGTGCAGCGCGCTTCGCCCGCAGCTGTCGGTCCCGGCGGGGTCGGCGCCAGCGTTCAGTAGCAGCTCCACGACCGCCTCGTTGCCCGCAGCAGCAGCGCGGCAGATGGGCGGCACGCCTGCACTGTCCTGCGCTTTGAGGTCGACGCGGCGGCCAATCAGCTGTTCCACGACGTTGGCAAGGCCGCGGGATGGTGCGTAGTGGCGCAGGATGATGTGCAGGGGCAGGTCTCCAGCAGCGTTCCGGATGTGGCTTGATGCCCTGTTCTTCAGCAATAGGCTGACTTCTGGAAGCCCGCCATGCCGAGTAGCGTGATGCAGCAGTGTGTTGCCTTCGTCATCAACGACTTCCAGGCTGCCGTCTGCACGATGAGGTGACGTCGGCGGGATTCAGTCCTGGCCACACATGGACGCATCAACCAGAGCACAAAGCCCAGATTGAATCCAAGAAGCTAATCAGTGGGAAGTGCTCGGTGGTCGATGTATATGACTGTGTGAAAAGTCCCTCTGATGTACCATTGATGTACTGTGCGCTGTGATGGCATGCATAGCTGTGTCATGGCACCTTGCATTACCGCAGATGCCGGAGCCAGAGACGCACCCTTGCACACACGCCTCAGAAGCTTGGTCGCCGGCGTGTCAGCCAGCAGCAGGTGCGCATCCTTCACATCTACCCCCCCCGGGCAGAAACCAGCGGCATCGCTGCCATGCACCACCGCCTCCCGGCGACCCTTCCACACCTGCCCAAGCGCCTTCACAGTGGCACTGCGGCCAACCGGCAGGTGCTCTAGCAGCGGGTCATCCACGGTGACACGCTCCGCTGCAACCATCCATGCAGCATGCGGGACGACCACAGGCGTCGTTTCCGCCCGCAGCTGCTGCAGTACCAGCGCAGCCGTCTCTGTTGTGCCCATGGTGAGGGCATGCGCGACGAGCGCTGAGCTTTGGCTGCGAAGCCGCTGGACAAGGCCAGCCCGCTGGAGGAGGTACTCCACGAGATGCCGGCGCTGCTGGCGGCCCTTGCTGCAGTCCAGAGCGTCCCAAAGCGGCGTGTGGTTGCGGGAGTCCAGCACGTCCACGCTGGCGCGCCGCTGGTGCAGTGCCTGTGCAGCGACAAGATTGCCAAAGCTGCAGGCAACATGCATGGGAGTTCGGCCATCAATGTCCACAGTGTCCACCTGCACACACATACTTGAACATCAGACAGTGCTGACATGAATTCAATGATCCTGAAAATCATAATAGTCAGGACGGCAGGAATGTGGCTCGGGTCATACCGACACGCGTGCATCCACAATAACACCAATAATTGTCTTGCAAGCGGTCACAGCTTCGTCGGACCAAGGGCCTTCACTCATGACACTCCAGTGCAACACAGACTGCCCCTGCTTGTCCTGCGCATGCACGTCTGCACCACGTTTGATGAGCAGCTGAACCAGTGGAAGGTCCATCGCTTGAGCAGCCAGCATCAATGGAGTCTGCTGCTCCTCCATCCTGCGCGAAATCCGCACACATTTGTGCACTCCGAAAGTCTGTGTACAACAGCAGCAAGCCTTACGTCAATAAACGCCGTTGTTTAGGCATGCTGGGTGCAGTTTTCATTGTCAGGTCATCATACAACGCGGCTGGGAAGAGGCACCGTTCATCCAAGTCGCAGCCCCAATTCAGTAGCTGCTCGGCACACTCATAGAAACGATTGGGCTTGAGGGCACTGATCCGCTGGAGATCATGCTTTGCAGACTCCGGAATGGTAAGTATTGATCTACCTGGTGAGGAACTTGAGGTGGTTGCCGTTTCATCCTTCCATCTGTGTGCAGAAGGCGATGTCCTGGCTCTGCCGCAGCCAAGGCATGCAAGAATGGCCTGCATAACTCGACTACTTGCAGGTCTACCAAGCAGCAGCTGCCAGAGTACACTCACATTTCCGAGTTCAGCGCACCTGAAACCCGCTTTCAGGCCTGCTATTGTTCCTGGCATGAGCATGTGATGCTTCCTCTGTGTCTGGTGGGAGCTCAAACATTTCCAGCTTCTGTTTGACGGCATTCTGTAGCGTCCTGGCACTGGACGCGACGAAAGAGGAGTGTAAAGACCGTGGTGGCACAAAGTCACTCAGCTGTCGCTCTTCAGCAGAAAGCATCAGAGCGCGCAACAGGAATGCCTTCACAGGAATAGGGCCGAGCCAGTCCACACAAGTCAGCACATGCAGTGACGGCTTGACTACATCCCCACGTGGTGCACAACATGTAAACAGAAGTGGAGAGATTGGCCCATGTTTGGGTGCATGCTTGAACAGAATCAGAAGCTGGTTCAGAATGTCCGGGAGTCCAAGGTGTGCTGCGATGTGCACCGGCGTCACACCACTGTGGTCTGATTCTTCAAGCGGCCCTTGATGCTTTATCAAGGCCGAGACTGTTTTTTCATCAGCACTTGCGACACCTAGGTGAAGGGCGGAGAAGCCACTGCCCGGGATAACAGCATCTACCCGAACATCAGGGCACTGAAGCAATCGTTGAACCGTGAGAATATTACCAGTCACAGCAGCTACATGAAGGGCGGTGGCACCATTCCCAGTGGTACTGTTCGGATCGGCGCCATGATCCAGCAGCACGCTGATCACCTCAGGTGCACCATCGGCCAGCGATGCCGCTGCACAGCCACACTGTTTTGCGACCAAAGCTGCTGAGATTGGATAGCGACGGCATATTCTGATGCATCATCACGTGAGGATCCGCAATGGGTCAGCACCAGACATGTCAGCATCACATGATCAGATGAGACATGGCAATGGCGATGGCATGGCACCAGCACCTGCTGCATGTAGAGGTGTACAACCTCCCTGATCTCCACGCTCTGATACATCATGCTTTCTCAGCAATCTCTTGACGGACTCGCTGTCGCCACGGAATGCAGCGCAGTGTAGGCTGTCGACGGAAGAGCCCATCCTGTTGCACAAATCAAAATTCAACTGCAACCATATGTGTAACCTGTGACCCACAACAGAAAACTCAGAGTAATCCAGCTGTCGGTCGAGCTGGCTAACGCGCTGTCAGCACTCTGTGCAGGCACAAACAGTTGGGAGCGCTCTCGCGAGTGTGCCGCAGATGCCAGAGACCGCCCGGTTCGGTGGCAGAGCGGCCAGGGACTATCGATTCTCCAATCTCTGCAACGTTGTGAGTTCTTTTCAAGGATGGTCGCTGAGAGTGAAACAACAAGCATCAGGAACCTCACTGTGCAGCGTCGGAACGCTCTCTACATGGGGCCATGAGCATCATGCATTGCGATTTGATGGCGGACACCGTCTGCGCAGCGACCGCCAGACGTGCGCCTCGGCTCGTTCAAGCCCAAGACACCCCGCAAAAAGTATGCATCAAGCACTTTTGCTGAAGATGTGTTGCCATGGGCATCGATGAGAGCCCCCACACTGCGGATCCTGCAGCTCCTGCTTGGTGCGACACGGCATCCTGTGGAGGCCTCCAGCACGGCCTCCGCCACCCGTCATCCAGCTCATTTGAGCTGTACCTGCATTCTTTACCCTGCATGGAGATCGATGATTCGCACTGCTCGAGCCCCGGTGGCACATCAGCTGTTGGCCATCGATGTATCCTGTACGGGAACAACGAACTCTGCATCCCAGCTGGGCCCAGAAATCTTCACAGTGTCCCCCTGCCCAACCCTGCCTGCCCGGCGATCTCAAAGGCGCGCGCAAGCCAGGCGCCACCCCTAGCCTCTCCTGCTGCTGCGCGGTGAACACCCCTGGGGAACCTCCTCTCTATACCCGCATGACACAAGCTGCCCTTTGCACCGCTGTGCGAGCATACTCATTGCACATATCTCGCGTCTGGCGGTCCCCACTGACAACATGCCGACGCTGACAAGCCATCGCACCTAGGCCGCCGGTCGTAGCCCAACCCCGCCCACTGTCCACCGTTACGGCCCCGCATCCCCGTTCTCCCGCTGTGCCTTCCACCCAAACTGCCACGCCCTGCCATCGGTCTTAGTCGTCGCATTGCCATCAGTCGCCCGGGTACACTGTCGCTTGGGGACGTGGCCGTGGCTATCGCCTCAGGCCGTGGCCGTTCGTACATTGTGGCGACAAGCCATGGCCGTTGCTGACTCCCGCCTCCGGCATCTCTACGACTTCGCGCCGTTATACCCAGCACGTGGTGCTTGCGTGTAGATATCGTCCTGATTTGCTGGGTGTGAACACTGGATGTTTGCGCTGGTACTCCCTGTGCCTCGTGTTTTTTAGTGCTGTTCATAACAACGAGTCGGGCGGCCATGCGGCTTGCGATGCTTGCTTTTTCACTGACTTCTTGCCCTCGGCGCTGCTGAGGCCCTGATCTACGTCAGTGCAACACATACCACCCGTGCTGCCAGTCTTCATGCTGATACACTGCGTACCATGCAGAGCAATCGATGCCGACCCGTGACGAGCAGGTCTCGATCATTGCATGTCCACGTTCACAAGATGGCAATTGTGGTCACGGTCGCATCCACATCACATGCGGCACACCATACCATGTCAGTAGAGGCCCAAGACACAGGCCTAAATGTGAGCCTTAAGCAACAGAGCATCGTTCACCAGAGGTGCAGAACTCCTGGCGACCAGTTTTCGACCTATACAGCAGCGCAGCCACATGCAATTCGCTCCTTGTCCTGGCCCTAGACGGTTGTAGCCTTGAAACTGTGCTATCAGTTCCATTGAAAACGCAATATTGCACGTGGACAACACATCTAGTGGCTGACATGTATTTATTTATGAGCCAAGGGAGCAAGTATGTTCCCGCAGCAGTCCCAGGTTTGCATTGGCTCTGCTCCGGTTGCTCTATTTCTCTGTTGTTTTTGTGCACTGCCTTCATTTCTTCACCAACCTGATGAGCTCAGTGCAATATGCATGTGTCAACGCGATCCATATATACTTCTCCTCTAGCAAGGCAGCACACTTACACTTATGTTCTTCTACAGCCTCAATCCTCTCAGGCACATCAGTATGACCACGCATCAACATAGTCACTGTACTTACTCAACAGCAAAACATACTGACACGATCAACTGCTGCATGAGCAATCACACACACATGCACAAGGTGCATTCCAGCATGCACCATTGCGAGCCTCTGTAAATTGCTCAACTGCAAGCAAAGAGTTGACACATGCCACCATAGGCAACGGTTTATGATAGTACTGGGAGCAGAGAAACCGCGAAAGATTCACATGATCACATACTGGATTCTTGTGAAGTTTGTAACTCCACAATACACTGATTTTCACATTCCATCCGCCATTTTGCCTGCCAGGAGCGGCTGCTGACAGATTTGTGGCATGTGGCATTCTGTTCGGCTGTAGGTCATGAACAAGACTCTATGAACCACGGCTCAGGACCGGCATCATCTCTTGAGCTGCAATCTCTGCGCACTTGCCTGTGGGCTGACCATTCTCGCCTGGTCCATCGTCCTGTGGTGCACCGCCTGCATGACCAGAATCGCTACAGAGACACCCAATTCCAGTAGGACTGTGACACGTCCGATGAAATTTGCTTGCTCTGCCCCAGGAGGCGGTTTTCGCCACATAGGAAGCTATCACGCACCAGAAGGATCATCATCGCCGTTCACACCGGGTTCATTGCTCCCCTCACCAGAGCTGTTGGGCTGGTTGCCACCCTCAACAGCAGTGCCCTTGGTCGCGTCTGGCAGCGGCATCTGAGCGCTGGTATGCACGCGATGAGAGGTGTCATGCTGAGTTGTGCAGCCATGAGAGGCACCCTGTGGGCTGGTTGCTGTGTCTTGCTGCTCCACCTCGATTGCCCAGCCGGTGCCCTTGTGGAACTCCAGTACACGACCTTGTTCCTGTACAGACCCCAGGTGTGGTCAATGTCACGCTTGAGCGCATACCATGCTCACAGAAGCCCTGGCAAGGACAACCACCGTTTACAGGTAAAGGACCGGAGGGAATGGCAGGAATGCATGGATTTGAGGCGATGCGCACCAGCGGCACAATGCTGGTGTCAGGAGGGCAGGGCAGCATGCCCAGGATGGCCGCAGGCTGCTCACAGCCATTGGATAAGGCCACGTTGGCCACGTCGGGTGTGTCTGCTGTCCTCTGTTTCTTGCGGCCTGACCATGCACATCCCTCTTTTCCACTTCCAGAGCGCTTGCCAGAGGCTACTGCAATTGCAGGCGGCAGCCCAGCTGCTGGACCCTGCATATCACACACGTAGGGCTCACGGGCGGATGGAGACAACAGGTCACCATCTGCAGTGGGCCCTACACATGGGGCCTGCAGGCTGGGCTCGGCTGCGCTGCCAGCTGATTCCTGATCATGTCCAGGCCAAGTCCTGTTTGACCGCGAGGCATTAGTCCCCTGCAGCTCTATACACATTCTTGAAAACAGGGCCATGCAGGTATGACATGGGCCAAAGTCTTGGGACCCGTTGCAGACTCAACATGATTCTCATTTTCAGGAGTCACCGCTGCAAAATTCATACAGTGTGCCACTGACGTATGTGAAATGATACACATGCTACACTGTTGGCATTGTATCAGCGCCGTATGGGATGCGCACCACATTCGCGCCTGTGGCACCCGCAGCCTGGAGGGCGGGTGGTGTCGCATGTTGGTCGGCTGACGCGTTCATGTTGCGTAGTCCCTCAGCGCCCCGACGAATCATCTCCTGGTAATACTGCTTGTAAAACTCTGTCCTCTGAGCAGCAGTCAAACGCCCTTGACCTTGCAAAACATTCACATTCGCCTGCACAGGGCACATCTAGTGTCACAGTGTCGCGAGTGCAATCAACATGACTACGTGACATCCAGATGCGCACCATAGTCCCAAATGATAGTGGCTGCGATGGATTGGGTTCTGCGAGCGCTTCTGCGGGCGGCGCTGCCGCCGCTTCGTCTGTTTTTCTGTTCCCGCTCTGTTTTGCACTCTTGCTGGCTGACTTGTCCCCAGACCCATGCTGCTCACCACCAGAGCCTCCCCCCGAGCCTCCCCTCGAGCCTCCTCCCGATCCCTGCTCACCATATCCATTGGTGCCCTCAGCCATCTCTGGCGCGTGCTGGGGCTGCTTCGGAAACACATGCTGTTGGTGCTGCTGTTGCTCTTGCACCTGCTGGCGGGCTTGGGCTTCGTTCATCACGGCTTTGTGTGGGTCAATCGGGACAGCATGCTGTATGCTCTGCACCTGGCCATTGCCAGGCTGCTGAAAAAACTGCATGTGGGCTTCAGGTGATTTGACATGGCCTGATGGAGGGATGAAGGCTGGGACACCTGGCATGTGTGCTGTAGCTGCTGCTAATGATGGGGTCGGATCCGATGGAGGCGTGAAGGTTGCCATAGGGGTGCCCCCTGTTCCGCCATCAGGCACGGCGCTGGCCAGGCACATGCTGTCATCCAGCTGTGGGAGGAACATGTTCTCAGAAAGACCACCACTGGTAACGGGCGGCATTGGCAGGGGATTGCCTGGGGAATTCATCCTTTGAAAATCGTTCTGGTGGCTCATGTCGGGCTCTGTCATGAGCTGGCTCGAAGCCGGAACTGCCAGCAACCGATTCAGGAGTTGCACTGGGGGCTCTGACATTGCTGATGTGCAAGGGGGCCTTGAGAGGCTTCCAGATGGATACGATGCCGATGGCACCAAGGCCATAGCACCACCTGCGCTGAAGGCTGCTTGAGGGTGGAACGCCGCCCCAGCGCTGTAGGCACCTTGTGAGGGGGCCAGCAGCGCATTTCCTGGAACTTGAAAGGCTGGCACTTGTGGACCTTCCATGGGCATTGGATCGGGTGGAACAACAAATGTCGACACCAGCTCAGAAATGGGGCATGAAAGGAACGATAAGCGCTTGTCTCGCTTTGCCAGATCCTGAATCACGTTGACATACTCTGGGCCAGCCGCAGAAATGACCGCATGCGCCGTCGTGGAAGCAGCCGCAATTGCAGCGGCAGCAATCTTGTTCATCAGGTCTAGCGACACAACGTGATGTTGTGGACCGACGGGATGTTGAGGAGGCTGCACCAGCTGGGCTGGCTGATGAGAATGTGCTGGTGGCTGTGGCTGTGCTAGCAGAGTCCGCATATCTGGCCCTGCCGTCGGCCATGTAGGCATCACAGATACTCGTGGAGGGCTACTGGTCGGATTCAGTGAGCTCTGAGCTGGTGTGGAGGTGCCAGCTTTGCTGCCAGAGCCATACTGCTGACTGCTGCCGGGTTTTCGCTTTGGTCTCGGGGGAGGAAGGTCGAAGTCCACCGTGCCTGGTTCTCTCTCAGCTTTGGCGAAGAACTTCTGAGCGTGGCTGCGGATCTGAACAGCGGTCTTGGTGCCTACGTGTTCTGCAGCAGGAGTGAGAGTGTCAGGAGTGAGAGTGTTGGTTGAATGTCCCATGGCTTGGAACATCCCAGGGCCGGACGGAAACGTTATTGCAGTGCACAATCAAGATGAGGTCACACTTTCAATCGATCTCCAGTCTCGATGATACATCTTGAGGCCCTCCAAGAATCTGGCATGCTCATCTGGTGTCCACCGCTCCCTGGGCTTCTTGTTGGGTTTGCCAGCAGAAGCGGGCGCGGACTCTGAATGCACTGGTGCCGGAGGTGCGGGAACACGTTGAGACATGGAGCTCTGCAGCACATGGGCGCTGGCGTCCATCGAATGGCTGACTTTCTGCACACGAGACCCCGTTGTAAGCCCTAGCGGGCTGCCTCTGCCAGCTCCGGCAAGCCATGGAGCATCGGCACGACATAGACACATCTCCCATGCGACCTTGTAACAACTTTCGTGTAACATTCACCCACAGCAAGTCGCCGATATGACGTCCAACAGAAGGGGGCGTGAACAGAACGTGCCGCATCTCGGAGATCCGATGACCAAGAGCATTGGTGCATCCTTCAATGCCTTTTCCTGATCATTCCTGACCCATGTACGGCCTGCCACTGCAGGCGCTACCGCGGACCCGAAGCGTATCCGATTTTCCGCAGTAGTGCCAAGGGCAGGTTGTGGCGGAGAACGATTCTATACTGAAACAAGGACAGGATGACAGAATATGCCAAGGCTGTGCAGGCGTGTTCGTGCCGGGAATGCACGCACTGCAAGACAATCCGTGGCGTGTGATCCATTCGTGGCAACACAGGCGGGTCCTCAAAGCGGACCCAGAACAGCCCAGAAACGACTCCACACACACACTGGTACATTTCTAGTAGCATACGGGTGTCTAGAGCTGCCCACACGCTCTCGCTGATAATATGTGCTGGATTCGCAGGAACCGGCGTCTGACTACCGAGCAGCTATTGGTAAGAAACAAACGACGTACCTCGTATAAAATGCTGTTAATGCTGTTTTGTTGCGCTGGGCTGCGCTGGGTTAGCGATGTCGCGGCGTGCGCCGATGCGCCAGATACTACGCAGGTGACCTCACAAGCCTTTTGGAGCCTGAGCGGGACAGTAGCCGAGATACAAGATCGGATCAATCACTACACTGACTTAAGCCATTGATAGACGAAACACAAATGACTTGCCGTTGTGTCTGAATCACAGCAACGTTTATGCACATCACGTGCGACGAAACTGGGTGATATCAAAATCGACAGTAGCTGTTGCTGTAATAATTCCTTGATAGACAGTTGATGTTGACGCAAGATACAACTTAGCGACCCTTGGTGGACGGGCCGCAGGAGAAACCAAGCACCATATCACATTCGCAGGTCCATATCCGATTCCTCAATTGCGGCGCCGCGACATATCCATGCGCCGCCTCTTGGGTACACATGCTCGTCGTCGGCGCCGCCCCATTTAATGGCAGCGTGTGTTTGGACACCTGTGAGTGCTTATATGCAGCAAAACTTGAAGGAAGGCGTGGATAATAGAAGTTACTTGCTTATCCTAGACGTTCACCGCGCTGCTGCATTCAATTGGAGCCGTCTTGCGTATGACAGCTGTGATCACGTGATCTGTGGCAGCTGTGTGAACGCGTAATGTTATGGCGATATCGGATTTTGACCAGTGCACGTCGACCGTCGACCACTGCAGTGGTCGACGGACTATAGCGCGCTAGCCGCAGGTGACCAATGCTACAAATGTACAGAGCCGGTCACTTGGTCAGCCGCGGCCGGTCCCCACGACCGGCGCTGAGTAAAAAATGATTTCAAAAGCTACTCTGCTTGTTGATTGTCTATCTCCTGGTTTCGCGAATTCGAGACTGAGCGCTGTGATCACGCCGGTTGACATAGATCTGTGTACTCCGTACGCAGACGGTCCATTCTCTCGCGCTCTCGGTGTGTTACACTGTGATAGATCTAGGACTCAGCAGCGCCGAGGCAACAGAGCAGTCAACAGGCAAACAGACAAACCATCAATAGCCCCAAGGCCACTCGAGCTCTCCGCATGAGCAAATGCTAGAACGGACCAGCGCCGGCACGAACTCACACACACACACACACACACACACACCCAAATAAGGCAGGAAGCGAGCGCAGCATCGCGCTGTCCACGTACACGCCAAACACGGTGTACACATGCCCAGATGGTGGCGCCACCGGTCGGCGGGACGCGACAGCTGTGGGACGGACCATCGGTATCGATGTTCTCATGTCAACTGCGTTTATACAGTGACATTAGCATACGTCTACGCTTACATCCGTGTGCCCCTCGATA